>JANQDE010000090.1:317339-336136 GCA_037157785.1 Cephalotes varians
GCACGCACGCACGCACGCACACGCACACGCACACGCACACGCACACGCACATCATGCAACATTATTGAAAGCATCTTAATGTAAACATTAAATAACTTACATTCAGCTTGTAAGAATACTTTTTAAGATAGTGATAAGATATCATTTCCAGACAAAAATTAATAAATGCTTATATTAGAGAAATTCGTAGTCGCATCGAGTTTACTGTTTGATATGACATATTTGACAACAATTGCAACAACTTCCTGCCATTAGAATGCAATGTTTTGTTTAAAAAATAAGCTTCTATTCCATATTAGAAATCTATTTCATATTAGTAACCTATTCCATATTCGCTGCCTTTATCCTAGATCTTCAGAAGAACATTAATGCATTATTTCTTGTAGTTAAGGGACTATTCAATGATAAAAGGAGTTTTTGCTATTCTCGTTTTATCATCTACATTAATCTACAAAATCTATCAACAAAATTTCACATTTGCATGTCACGAAACAGATACATATCTTTTATTGACAAGTGGGATCGATAGGTGAAATCTTTTCGAAAAATCATAATGCAGTTGTAAAAAATTTTTTTGAAAACAATTTCATAGTAAAAATCACGAAGCTACACTTCTTGCGTTCATCGAATTACAAGACAAGGATTTATTCGTCACGTTCGCTGCATTATTACATCGCAGGAAATCTGAGATAAGGATAAAGATTATTGGATCAAGTTATCTGAAATACACGCGAAATAGGGGGGGGGGGGAGATTGTGCTTGAGATTTTAAAATACTTCGGCGTGCAATGCGAGACACGGGGCGGCCGGCGTGAGCCATCCCCCGGTCGAATGCGATATTAACGACGATGCTTTCCGAGCTAATGCGATTCCTGATGTCTACTAGGATTTTCAGTGCTGTCAATTATCGCTTAAAGTGACGGCGTCTGTACCTGGCTGTATAGATGAGGGCACTGAACTTTCACGACCCGATGCGGAGCGCGATACCGCATTCGTGCTCGATACGGAAGACAAGCCGCGGTCGGCGACAGTTCGCGTTCTCTCTCTATTGGAAAAATTGACTGTCGCGTTTTTTGTCGCGCGAGAATCGAATGTAATTATCCACGTAAAGGAATCGTCGTCGCTGATCTGGGCATTGAATGTTAACGCTCATTTGAAATTTCTATTATCCGATGCTGCCTTTACGAAATATAATTATATAATGCGTTACATAATTATATAATTAGCATTAAGAATGTAGAGCTTATCGTCTATTCGTATCGCGTCGTTTTCCCTTCCGTGCGAGAGGCAACGATGACGGCGACAGTGACAAGGTTTGCTGAACTACTGAACTAGTTTCATCAGAAGAGGTGAGAAGGAGGGTATAAATTGCTTCCTCGCGCGGTTCCGTAAATACCACCGTCAGTATGATTTGGTTTGAAACGCCAATGACGCTGCTGGATGCCGTGTTCGTTGTATCGATGTTATTCATGAGATAGATCGGGAAACGTTTCACCGTGAAATTTGCATTCGTGGCGTGTGACTGGATTTCGAAATAGGATTTCGTATTATGGGAATTCTTCGATTCTTGATGTAAATTTAAAAACAGAAATACACAGCTTTCTTTTCATCTTGTTATATATTACGTGCGTGCGTGCGTGCGTGTGTGTACATATTATATGCGTGTATTTGATATTTATCTAATATTTAATGTAATGTTATACTAACAATAAATTCAATAAATGTGTGTGTGTATGTGTGTGTGTGTGTGTGTGTGTGTGTGTGTGTGTGTGTGTGTGCGCGCGCGCGCGCGCGCGCGCGTGTCTGCACTACCTTACTTAAGTAATTGAACACTATTAAAAATTCCATTTTACTTATTTCCGATTTTTATTTTTAATAAAGAAATATCTTCTCATTTTTTTCTAGAATTAAGTAATTTCAACTTGCGAATGAGGAATGATAGCTTAGCAATAGCATTGTCACGTAAATAATCCTTTGTTTAATTAATAAATTTAATTAAAAAATCAGAATTCAATTTTCTGTCACTGTAACATATTTAGTACTGTATGATTATCGCTGGTTACGTAGGTTTTTAAAAGAGCATATGCCGCACCGAGTGGTTGCTATTTTAGCTCATATTCAAATGAAGCATTTGCTGGCATGATGCGGTATTTAGGTATTAGCGACTTTAGCGCAAGCGCCCATTCGCGGTTGCAGTTCTAATTGATAGCGGTAGAAGAGAAGCGATTCTCTCGAATGGAGAATGATTTAGTTTAAGGAAGAATCGTAAAATATCTCACAATAGCGCAGCATTTGAACTAGCGATATCGTCATTGTCCTAATATGAAAATATAAGCGTTGCGTGAGATCAGAGAAGCAGCGAGGTGATTTTAATTAATTACGACAAATTAGCTGATTAGCACGCGTAATTTGCACGAACAAAAATGCACGAATAATTTTTTGATATTAATTTATAAAATAAGCTTATTACTGAATAAATAAATATTTTCGATTATTGGGCGGAATTTTGCGTTTAATAATAATTTCTGTGAATTTTATATGTAAAAATTATTATTATTATTATTAAGAGTCTTGTGCATAAAGCCCGATGACGGAAAATGTCAATATTTATTCTATACACAAATTAACACGATCAAAAAATTTGACAAATTTATAATATGCATAATATATATAAATAAAAAAAAGATATAACTTAGTATAATATTTTAATATGCATTGTATAATATGAAAATTTGTCATCTTTTAAAGTCTTTATAGCTTAACTGTTCGTTTTTGTTTTTGTTAAATTCGTAATATTGTAAAAAGATTTTTTTAACACTGACGCACAAATGTAATCTAATCTTACTTCATCTTACGATATTCGGGATTGACGTTAATTAATATTGTAACCATCAGGTCCACGTTTCTATAATAGTTTCTCGTCATTGACAAACTAATTGCTTTTACACCCTCCAGCGGATACAATTACGCAACGCGTGAGGTTTACCCTAATGGAGGTAGATTCGATCGTAGTGGTTGCTTACTGGACACCATCTACATCGATCAGAATGAACGATTGTTTCCGTATTTTTCGATGTAGTTCGACTATTATTACAACTTAAAAATTATTTAAAATATTTGTATCCTTGTTAATAATAGAACTTTTGTTACTTTGTTATTAACATGTATTATAATATTATTTATTCGAATTTAAAGGAAACAGAACAAAAATTAATATAATTTTACAGCTGTGCGAAGATAATCCTCAAAAGAAAATAATTAGATCGACAAGAAAAAATCGTATCTTCTTGCAAATCTTATTAGAAATCGAATGGGAAAATAGCCGGGAAGAGAGAATTTGAACTCGATTAAGAAGCTCTATCTATATCTATATCTTCCCGATTATGTGACGAGCAAAGTTTTAAAAATCTTATTTCGCATACTCTCAGGAGCATTCGAAGATTTCGTCGAAACACCATATAGGTGCGGTAGCATCAATGAATTTATCCAGTGGAATATTTCGCAATATTCCGCGTGTCAAATCGTTGAAGATGTTTCACGAAATCACGGCGTGGTTCGGAAGGTAAACTCGGCATCAAATCTGCGGCCCTGTAGCCCTGACCCGAACGCCCACTTTTGCTTACCTTCTTCGTTATCGTCCTCCATGCTGTACATAATGCACAGGCTTCGAGAAGGCACGAATTGTCTTATTCTCGAGTGCGAACGAATGGCTAAAGGGAGAAAACTAGGAAGGGAGAAAAATTATGGCATCAGGTTCTCCTCGGAGGAAAAATTTAGTGAGAGGAAGCCATTGAAATCTTGGCAATACACACGGTGTCCCGAAATAAATCTTAATGATTTTGAAATATCCCGCTAAAAAATGACGAGATATTGCAGAAATCAAGCGCCGTGTCTTAGTAACGATATTATGTCTCGCCATATATCGCACGAGAAATCGAGATAATCGGGTGATAAGCACGCTCGTTTAAAATTTTACATTTAGTTTTCTACGCGACATAGAAAATTTTACAATGCTTATGTAAATGTGGTAAGTGCGGCCGGTAAACGTGTCACCGGTACTTTTGATATGCTCGTATTGCGGTAAGTTCATATTCACTAGCAGCATTACGAGCATGGCGAGCATCAAAATATGACAATGAACGGATGTTTTGCCGCTTTTTTCGCGCCTGATATAAGTTGAAAAATTTGCACGTAATTTCTAGTTACACCTGAGCCGACGTATGGAAAGCGAGCAGCAAGCGAGATGAAAAGAAGAAAAATCACGCAGAAGGGAATCCTCGGGGATATACGACCGAGAAGACTTCCTAATGAAAACTTAACAATATGCGGCGCGCGTGAGTCTGATTAAACTTGCAACGGCTGTACACTATCTTGCATTGAAATGAATAGTGAAACGTGTAATTCTTCGAATAAGAATATGATATAAAAACTATCTCAGTGCATATTCTATCCTTTAGTTAATTTCTCATACTCAACATCATACGTGTTTTATTGAAAGGGGGAAGGCTCCATAAGGCCGGTTTTCTGAATTTCATTTTAAAGCATCAGAAATGTCTTATTATTGAAATCAGATGATTTTAGCTTAAACGGACATATTTGACTTCTGTTTATCCTGGAACTAATTTTTTAATGCCATTTTTACCACCGATACTCTTATATTATCTTTGTATATATGCTGATCTCTAACTATCTTTGGATTTTGTAGATTATTTATGCACATTTTTAAAGTTTATAAAATTTCTTTATTAGAACTCGGATGTTTGTGATTTCCCCTGTCGCGCTTTGAGCACTGCTGTGTGCGAGTGTTCGTTGAAGTAAGATAGCAACATTTTTCGAGGAAATTTGATGCCAAAATCGTCAATTTGGATAGATTGGGTGCAGTCGACGGAAGGCTAGTTTTTCTCGAGAAATATTGCTATCTCACTTCAACGAACACTCGACACACTCGCAAGCAGCAGTGTTCCATGCACGACAGGGGAAATCACGGATCCTAATCAAGTTGGACAAGCAAATATACAAAGATAACATGACATAAGTGTTTTCTCTAAAATTAAACCAGTCAAAATATTACTGAAATAGTAAAATAGGATTTTATTGAGAATCAATGAATATTTCACTAATCTTCAATGTAAACACTCACACTGTGCCTTTCTATTTTACATCTTACTGATTATGATCAGTAGAAATAAGATTTCATTGTAAAATCAGTGACAAAAAAGTAACTCGTCTATTATGGCATTTGAATTATTGTTTAAAACATATTATGTTTTAAATGTAAAGAGTCCAGAAATATATATACTAATTCATTTTTTATTTTTTGAAAAATTATTGTTTTAAAATCAGACAATTTAATACGTTCTCTTCTCTTAATACTGTTTGCGATAAATATTATCACATGCTTCGATGGTCGAATTGGATAAGATACCCGTGAAAAGGAAGATTCCAGGTTCAAACCCTGAGGTAATATTTTTCGTAATAAAATTTTTTACATACCATATAAATAATATAAATAAAACACTCGTTTTTATGCTAAGCTAATGCAAAGAGAGTAAACAGTCAAGGACGAGCAATGATGGATGTCAGCAGTTAAAATAAATGTCCAATGATTTAAAATAATGTCATTTAATTAAAACACTACACAACTGATAAAACAAATTAGTAAGATCAAACTTATTAAACTAATAAAAAAATAAACAGACATTTCGACTTATTTTGTCTTTTTCAGCGTGATATAATAAAAGAAAAAAAAAAAAATATATATATATAAGAAATAATTACAAATTAATAAATAAACAGCAATTCTTAAAAAGAACAAAAAATTAGAATACGAAACAATGTAGAACTATGTCATTGCCAGACACAATGTACAGAGAAAATTGAAAATGGAAACTATGAAAAAGTCGCCAAGCGAATCGAGCTGTCCCAGGTCCATGGTGTAGTTTGTGTAATAACTAATTCGTTGGTCAGAAGAGAATGGAATTAAGGTGATTTTTTAAAAAAATGTCCAAATTGATAAAATTACAGAATGAAATCAAATATAAATGTCAAAAAATATTTATTTTATGTTAAGAATCAAAAGAGGTAAAAGTTCAAGTAAATGTCAAGTGAAATAAATAAAAATAAAAATTTAAAAATTAAATGATTTTAAGGAAAATAGAAAAACAGAAAAGCAAACAAATAAAAATAGAAAATTAAAAATTAAAAATTAAAACCAACTTATATAAAGATCACAAATTGAAATGTCCAGCAATAACAGCTTTGCATCATTTTTCATTTTACCGTTTAGGATCATTTATTCCATATGGTCGATTATATACACAAATTTTGTTACAATAATGATTAACCAACTACAGCCAAAACTTATCTAAGACATGCCATTTTCTACGATTGCAATGAAATTGCGATTGGTAATGCCAAAAACTAAGAAAAAAACAAACTAGAAGATCAGAAAAATTTATTCGTCAACTTCATTTTCTTAAAAATTGTTGTAAGTAACATACGCGATGCACAAATCATTTTTCACCATAAATTACGTCAGCAATCTACAGTATAAAAAAGAGAATTTTCTGGTGTATATTGATTGAGATATAAATTTTTTGACAATCAATCTCATATGACAACCTGCCCAGGTCTCCCTTATACACAGAAAAAGCTAACTTCAACGATTTTTTAATATAACGATAAATTTTCAAAATAGAACAAAGTATCAACTTTGGAAAAAAGATTCAGATATACTATACTAAAAAATCATTTAAGGATTAGTAATATTTTATCGGCCGACTTGAAAGGTTAATATTGCAATTCGTATTTATATTTTTTAACGCAAATCTATTTTACCTATTTTATAGAGGCTATACTGAGATTTCATTTATACAACCACGAGTGATTGATTGATTATAGTCAAAGTGTCTTATTTACATATGTCGTATCACAAAGAAATTAGTAGCAATTGTTTTCCAATTTTTCAGCATAGTAAACAAATATACTTTTTTGACTAGTTGGAATTATATTGTCAATGTTATAACATAATTTTAATGTGTAATTTATTTTTAATATTAAAAATTATCCATACAATTATCCAGAGACACGCATGTCTAAAAGACGTCTTCAAGATATCTTTAAGACATCATAAAGCTATCTTTTAGACATGTGTATTGTCTGGGTAATTATATACATTATATAATAGGTAAAAATAAATAATTATTCTTTTTAAATATTTTCTCATAAATCAATAATATAAATATGAATCAATACTATTCTTTCGAATTAGATGATTGAATATAAACAACATCAGCATATTATAAGGAAAAATATTAGCAAATATTATTTTATTATTATTAATAATTTTAGAATGGGGAATATTTCATGTTTATTTAAGAACCGCTTATTTTTTATTTAAAATTCTGATATATTTATTTGATTTATCTAAAACTCTGATTTATAACTTTTGATAATAAAGGAGAAAGAGTTTTCTAATAAAATAATTTGGAAAATCTCGTTTTCTAAGAATTTTCGTTGAATTCGATTCTGGATTCAAAATTCTAATACGGCATATTAAGTTTCAAAAAAGTATTATATTATCGTGAAACTCGATTTTAGGAAATTCTTGAAATTGCTGAATTTGAATGTGATCTGAAAATGTCGAAATTCAAAAAGATAATAATCTCTAATGAAGGAGTAACTTATGTCAAAGATTCATAATGAAGCCCATTGCACATGACATGCTTTATAATATAGCATAAACTTAGCGTATGACCACTGGACCAATGAGCATCCAGCATAAAATCGCCATCTTGATTTACATAAGATTCTCATTGATCCAGCAACCTTATGCTATGCTTATGCTATACTACGCATTTCATGGGCTTCAGAGTTTGGAAGTTACTAACTGTTTGCGTAACACTGATAAACTTCAAATAAAACGATATTGAAAACTTTGTTACTTAGCAACGTTAAAAGTTTCTTAAAACCGAGTTTTACGAGCATCTGATTATTTTCTTGTCAGTTTGCTTGTCGAAGTATTGGATTCGTTTTGAATTTTTTATTTTTGATTCGAATAAAACATCATCAAATTACTCCATAGGTCAAATTTCATGAAAATTGAGCGAGCAGTTTACAAAATAAAAGGGAATACCCACACGGTGCACGTCGATCCACAAAAAAGATTAAACATTTAATATTTCATATTATAATATTTCAAAATTATAATTTAGGAATAATTTAATAACACTTTTTGAGCATATTAATTCTTTTTATTTGTAGTACTTTTAGCATTCCCTGAATGAATTCGCCATTCATTATACGAATGTATTTTTCGAAGTTTTGTAGCTTCGAAGTTATCAAAAGTAACAGTCCTACTAATGATATAACCGAGGATTATAGTTTGGATTGTTCCATTTACACACACATATAAATTGTAATGTTTTTTATCAAGATTAAATCGCTCGCATCGCAATTGTTACGTTATCAGAATTTGTTGAGGGTTAAAAAGGAGCATTTATGTATCAATTACAGCAATTTATATAAACTCCGCCTGTGGATGAAGAAAGATAGAAGAGTTAATTACATTAACTAACCAGTTTCATTTCCAGATCCTAGTATTTGAAAATTCAAATTCCATTTCTCGTATATATAATCACAACTTTTAATCGTTCGAAGTAACGAAGTTGAAATTACAATCTAATAATAGCGAATGGGTCTACGTGTACATTCTTACAATTTAATAAGAAGGATCATCGAGCGCCTTAGACTCGGGAGTTAATCAGCTTAATTTATATTCCTGGAAAAGGAGAAATTCACTCCTTCTTTCTTCGAGTGGATCCTTGTCTCATATTATTATTCTGTTTTTAGTGCTCGTCGTAATGAAGAAGACAGCCAGATTCCCAATAATGATATGAATATTTAATATTTTACGCAAACTCATTTCCCGAGTCTATCTATTTACAATGGAAACATAGCCTTTTAATTTTTTAAATGTGCAAAAATTATGCTTTTAAGGCTTCCACGAATATTCTCTTTAAAAGTACTAAGAGGTTTGCGGAAACAACGTTTCGTGAACATTGCAGTTCACTTCATCAGGGCGAGAAGCCACCTGATACCATGGTATATACCATATGGTACAAAACATTGGCATTAACAATGGATCAAGACATGGAAACCATCCGTAAACTTCTTAGCATTTTTAATGTGCAAAAATTGCATTTTTTTTTTAAATTTATGATAGTCTTGGCAGAAAAATTCTCCAGTTAAAAATCAAAGATTTATATCTTTTTGTGATATTAATCTTATCATTTTTTTCATATTCTTTGGATATGATTTTAAACTTATCCTAATTTTATCAAGGGAATTGATTTTTCAAACGTGTAGTTTTCCTCTGGAGTTATATGTGGAATCCGCTTTTCACTTGATAATTTAAAACATTTGTAAGTGAGTGCTGATTGAAGTATTCTAGTTTCGACGGAAGCGAGTAATTTCAGCTGAATCAAATACAAGCCGGCTGCTGCACCTATTCGCTACTTTAACTGCGCGTTTTTACGCAATGCGATATCTATTCTAATTTGTCCACGCGAATTTGAAAACTAACATTAATTACAGCCATTAATATAGATATTCTAGCAATAATGCTAGAAGATATTCGCAGAGTGGATTACGTATTGCATGAGTTTAGTGCTTGGTACATTAGAACGATTTTTTTTAATTTTTCTGGCAGCAATAATTGGATTTTTAATTTCTTATTTCACGAATTATTAATATGAATGGTGATGTTGTCATTTTAATAATTAAATATTTTGGAGACTCTTTTATTTATTCCTTTAGGACACGGTCTTTTCTTATTTCTCTGTAAACAATAATCAAATTTTTATTTTTTTATAGAAATGCGTTATTAATTTTTTTATTAACGTTACAAATTATTGATACGACGAGTACGAATATTTCCGTGGCGATATTTTCTATTTAGAATAATTGAATATTTTCAATCTCCTTTCATTTATTTTAATGCTAGACGGAAGAGGAAGATTGTTTTGACATCGATTATATCGTGATGAGCAAAGTGCAATATAATATTGCGTGAATTGATGTAAGTCGCAACGCTGTAAAAGATACAAACAAGACATGATCGCAAAACCACGGGCTCGACATAAAAGTAACTTAAAGTGACACGTGTTTAAAGTGAGATTTACTATCGCTACGAGTGATCGAAAGATCGTTAAAAACGAAGAAAACTATAGGGAAAAAATTCATTGCTTTTGACTCGTACTTCTATAACTCTTAACGACAGTGTTGGTATCGTTACATTGTCATTGCGCAAGTATTCTATTATATATGATAAAGAAGCTGTGCAACGACAGATACATATAACACTACCGATACTGTTATTAAGAGAACAGAATAGGAATACTGATGATACGATCCGACAATTCATCAATGCTTGATTTTTATAGATGGTTTTTCTCTGAAGAAATACTTAAAAAGTAAGCGCGGGGAATAGAATTACTTAATTTGGGCAACATGGTCTTTTATGATCTTTTAAGGATGGCCACGACAATGTTTGAGTGAATCCATAAGTTAAATTTGCATGAATTAGAATGTTGAATATAAAATAACTATTATAAAATTGCTATAAAGATCTTTATGACATTATTTATTTTTTTTTATGAAATGAATAAATATGTGAATATACTACTTTTCTAATTTAATATTAAGTTGGCAAAAATTCTTGTCGATTTTTTGCAATTTTTTTTATTACAATAAAAAAATTGATACAATATAAATTAAATTAATTATTTTCCATCGTTTTCTACAACTTCTTCTCATCTTTCCGCAATTCGTTCTCCTTCATAACTATAAGACGTTCTTTCTGTCACTGATATCACCGTTTTTAAATCGTTTAAATCAATTCGCACACGTTCTAATGGCTACATTTTCATCAAACGTCAAATAATTCTGTATATCAACAGCACTTTTCCTTTGATGAAAACAAAAAGCAATAGCGAATATGCTGTTTATTTGGCTCCATTTTTAATCATGCTAGATGTAAGGTTATATTGACATCTATGGCTCGTCATGCATAATAGTGCAAAAACATCTACTTACAAAAACCTTAAACGTTTCTGCTTATAAAAACATACTAACGCATGTGTACGGACATCTATCGGCAAGAATTTTTGCATTGACCTAATACTAAATTATATATAACATTAAACTTTTTATAAAAATACACGATAGAACGTAGGAACATGCTTAATAGTAAATTTGCTTAAGTCTACGTAATTGTTGATTGATCGCATTGAGAGCATTATATTATTATTATTATGTGGCGCAATATCTGTAATAGATTAAATAATCCATAATTAATTACTCAGTAGCATTGATTATCGATTAAATCCATAATTAATTACCTAATAGCATTGTTCAATTAAATCGGTCTCATCTGCTTTATAGGTTTAGACTGATTGACCTAATTTCTCTGGTTCTTCCTCCCTTTTCCTTTACCCTTCATCCATATCTTGATCATTTCGATCTATTCTAACAAATACATGGTTGGTAAAATTGTTATTATCTGGTTGGATCATTGGCATATCTTAACAAATCGTATTGTAGTACGATCCAATGGAAAGATTTTTTACAAGTATTCTTTTGATTTCACGTACTTATCTCTTCGTTGCTTATTCTTGGAAGTAACGTCCCGTAATTACGCGTCAGTAGCAGCAGTTTCAGAAGCGAGCAAACGAACCTTCTTAGCAGCTTGTTATCTAGAGTTAATCGGATACAGATGCGCGAGCGCAATTATGCACAGATATGCATTTTGCCTCAGCAAAATTGTATAATTTGCTTCCTCTCTCGTCCCTCATTAATGATTTGCGTAGGCAATGTTCCAGCGGCTTTTGTATTCAAATGGCTTCGAATAATTGATGCTCCTTTTAAACAACCATCGGCAAAACACTTAGTTAATGAGCTCGTCAGGATACTGCGATTTTCACGTTGTTATGCATGCGAATGCGTGCGATCATAAACGACTCTATTAAATGAAAGTTTTGTTTTGATAGCAAAGAGATATTTGACTGACGGATAAAGATATGCAAATATGTCTTTAATATTATTTATTTTGCATGTCTGTGATGATGCAATTTCACTCGTTTCTGCTGAAGACTATATTGACAAACATGCATTTACAGAGATCTTTGTGAATTTTGCTACGAATTTTTTAATATTCGGCTTTCTGTTATTTCGGCTTTTCTCCTAAGGTGTTCGCAGATGTTCGATAAAGTCCAATGCTAAAGAGTGGATCTCTTCTATAATAATTTCGGTAATGAAAAATTCAGCATGATCGAGCGAGAACGCGATGGTTCCTGACAATGAGTGGCCAGGATGGCTGTGTTCTCCCCAGATTATCGTCCCGTTTCTGACTTTGCTAACACGATAAAGCTTTCAAAAATGATATTTCGTAAATTATATGAAACTGTAACGAACCGGGACATATTTACTCGCGAAAGTTTTCTCCGAACCGACAACACCGACGAAAAAGAAAATCAATTACGGCGTGCGCGCGCGCTCGCCGAAATTCCACGCCGAGAAATTCATCTACGCATCCCATGACTGCTTCCGGGATAATTCGATGAAGAGTTTCGGGCCGGTTTAGCCCGAGCTTGGATATGATTAGGCCATCAGCTAACGCGTTAACACGATTTGCCTGCTGGTAGGAGGCGAGCTCAGGGCGGGATCCCGTTATTTGATGGATTAACCGCCGCTTATTTCCGGTCCGTAGCGCTCGCTATATCGGGATTAAAAGTCGTGCCGTCGACGTCGAAGGTTTCATACGATGCGGTCGCTCCAACGGAGCATATTAACGCGCTCGTAATGTAATCGTAGCAACTCAATTTCATAATGTATCATGTGATATACGTCATGAAATTTTTCGTTGACGAACAGAAATAATCGTGAAATAATGAATTGCTCATTTGATTATGTTGCGACGACTTTCGAACGATTATCGTATTCCTTTTGCATCACAAATCCCTAATAAACTGATTTTAATTTTACTTAACAAGATTATATTCAAAAAATTACTTTTGTGATTACTTTCGTTTTTATGCACTTTTTCTTGAACAATTGTATTATCACTTAAACAAGATCGTATTTAAAAATTTATGGGAATTTATTGCTCCATTACATCAGAATTTTGAGAAATTTGCACTTAAAGTTACGAAAAAAAATTATTTTAGTATTTTTGCATGTTATAATTGCGATATGTGACATGTTACATAAAAATTTTATTACAATCAAAATTAAGTAAAAATTCTTTTGCTTTTATGAAAGGAATTGCGTCTATTGCGTCAAAGTTGTAATTTACATACCATTAAAGGGAGAAAGGGAAAGAAAGAGAAAGAGACAGAGAGAGAGAGAGAGAGAGAGAGAGATATCTATTAAATATTGTTTAACAAAATCGTATTAAAAAAATTATGGGATTCAGTGATTTAAAAAACCTTTAAATTTGAATAATATAATTAAAAAAATAATTAGTAGATCTTTCTTTTTCTCTCTCTCTCTTCAGTTGCAACTTTGACGCAATAGACGCAATAGATTCTGTATTAATCGCAAATATGTTTTTAACCATAATCGAGATAACAAATTCATAAAACAAAAGATCTTAATAATAATTAATATTTAATTGTTCAAACAAGATCGTATTAAAAAAATTATGGATTCATTCTTATGCACTAACCTAATGTTGAAGATGATAAATGATTGGTGAAATCAATATGATTATCAAAGCTGATTCCGATATCAAAATTGAAAAATGTTCGAATTTTAAGAAAATAATTTATATATAGAAGTTTTTAGTAATTATATTTTTTTTAATTAAAATCAACTTTAATAAATACTAAAATACAATGCTAAAATAGTTCTTTTTGCAACTTTAACGATAACTTTCCCAAAATTGTAACATGATAGAGTAAACAGGATCGTATTTAGCGCCTAAGAAATTGTGAAAAAGAATTATCCCCATTCTTGTGCTCGAAAGGATTTTTTTTATTGAACGTAATCAAATTTTTAAAATTCTGCTATATATACATTTAGAAAGATCTATTTTCATTAAAAGTCCAGATTGTAATTTTATATGAATCAAGTCTAAAGCGGTATTTTTATACATTGTTTCTACTTTTAATCAATTATTTAACATTTTAATAAATCACTCGATATTTAATTCTTAGTCATAATTTTAATTAAGGAAATGCCGATAAAACTGCAAGTATCCTATGACTGGCCAATCCGTCACACGTTGGCAGACACATAAATTAGTCAGTGGAAATTTGATATTAATTTTGATCGCGGGAGAAGACGCGGGATTGGATGTGAAATTCATGGAACGAATTACGTCGAAGATTTAACGAATAATGCGATTCACGGCTGCCGATCGCACACCCAATGGCTGCGGCGGATCGGTGCATCCATATCTCACCCCTCATAATACCTACTACTCTTGAGCGAGGAATCTGCTTATCCATCATGCACGCTTTTATACCGATCGACGTCATAATTCGGGTTATCGACCTCGCTATTTCCATCTCAGAGGGAATATTGCATACGTGAGCGAAATTCTTTTTAATTTTCGCGTGATTAAACGCGAGGGGAGTCGCATGAATTGGAAATATTACAGAAATTTGATCGTGGAAGAATGAAACATGAGCGGAACATGGTGGCAAATAACAACTAAATGTTTTTGCAGCTATTCGAACGTTGATAAGAACACGTACATTTTCATACACTGAGGATGACTTAAAGGAAAGCCGAAACGTCTGTAAATATAGATAATAAATTACATTAATTGATTACGCTCTGTTAACTGCGGCATTGCTCTTATTAGCCCTTCTAAGATTAATTGATTACAACTAAATATATTGATTGCGTTAGGAAATCTTAATTGAGAATTGTAATGTCACTTATTCTTCGCGACATTTAATTTAATATAACACGGCAGAGCGTACGTCGGAGTGGCTTTGTAAAATTAATATAAAAAAAGAGAGATTGTCCGTTATCGTCGCGCGATCGTCACGCGCTTTCCAAGGGGAAAGTCTCGCGCTTTCCATTCATCTTGGGGGAAAATAACTCGATGTTGAGGAGCAACGCGTGACTTGTGTCTTCATCCAAGCGTGTTCATCCGGTCGCAATCGCGATCATAATCCGCAGACAGCCAATCGATTCTGATCACGCATCACGTGCAGCCTCCGGCCCGCCCGTGTACCGCAGCTCGATATTGCTGGACCCATGATTCGTGTATCTGGGTCAGTGACGACGGTTATAATGCTACATCGCCGTGCGTCATGCGCATAAATCTACGCACACTACAATGCGTACGGTCGCGTGGGTGATACGTGCAAACGACTTCGCGATCGCGACGTATGTATATTTCTTGCTGGCACACCTGGTCGTGTCCGGCGCGAGAGTACCACCGCGAACAAAATCTCGATTAATCCGTTACGCTCTTGTCTCGATGATTCCAGTTCGTCCAATGATGTCGGCTGCTACGATTTGACGTTCGTGTCGGATTAGTACTGTAAAGAGCGCCAGCGTCCATGAACGATTCCCCGAGCGCCAGCGCAATTAAATTTCACGAATCGAACGTTTGAAGTAATTCAGTTGTTTCGAATATCGCGAAGTAATGGAAAATTTAACCTCTTTTTGGCTTATTTTGAAAATGTTTAATAGGAATACGCATTTGTCGCAATATGTAGAGAAGAATCGTTTATTTTCACCTGGATCTGTGAAATTAACACGACATTCTACTGATATAAAAAAAAAACAATTACAGTTCTGGTAGCATTTTTCATAGTTTTACAGTTTCTCATAAAAATAAAAAAAAATTCCATAATTTTTATAAAAATCAAAAATGAAAAAATGTGCTAACTTTGCGAATTTAGCACGTCACATTTCTCTCCAAAGTACATGAAAATACTAAATATTATCACTTTTGACAATAGTTTCCGTCAGTACTACTAGAGTTTTACCGTCAGTGTAAGTTTGAAAAAAATTCCAATACTTATTATTTTTTATAGATTTTAAATACTAAACACAGCACATCACTTAGAGAAAAAGTGCCGTGCTAAATATTGTCCGCAATTCTAACGACAGTTTTCGTTAGTTCTAGCATAGTTCTACGTTCTAGAATCATTTTTAAATAGAATTAAAGGGTCTATATATTTTTAAATAATTTTTTAATGTCTTGAGACAGCACGACGCTTTGAGAAAAAGGGACGTGCTGATTGATTTTTGCAGTTCTAGCGACAGCTCGATATATCAACAACAAAATCGTTTTCTCTCGCGTCGAAAGTTAGAAATCGTTTTTCCATTTGTGAGATGTTTCTGAAACTTTCTCCCGCAAAATCAGCGAGACTAAAAATATTCTGCTTTTTGATACTACAATAAATTGTTGTGACGATATACGAGATAGCTCGCATGTATTCGATGTATAGTAAAGCGTAATATTTAATAGTTTTTATATTGTTGCTAAAATTTTGCTGGAGATGTGAAAATAATTTTGGATCATAAAAATAATTTTGTTAGAATTTTAAAAATAATGAGCAATGTGCTACAAAAAATTTTGATATTCCAACATCTATTTGAAAGTTCATATTAATTTTTATAGTTCAACAAAATTACTTTTCTGATTTGTATCCAGCTAAAATTTTAGATTTTATTAGGAAAAACTATTCTTTCTATAAATAATATAAATTTGTCACAAGTACAGATCAAATCGTCATTTAATTTGGCTTTCGATTCTATGATTTGTTTTATATATATATTCAGTCAGGGTGAGTCAGTAAAGTGTGATAAATATATTTTAGAAACAAAGCATTTTACAAAACAATGTTTTATACAAAAGTTGTTTGATTTGGAAGAATGCATAAGATGGTATAATTGGATAGTTGTTTGAAAGTCACATAAAGGTCATCTTTAATTTAAATGTTTAAATGGAAATTTCGCATTACAGATTCTTATAGCTTACTTCCAGAACTCTTTAACATTACAATAAAATATTGTTTCAGTGAATACTTTCTAAAGTATAAGGCCTGAAAGTTACAATATCGCCAGAATTAGTTATCCAAGATGTACCATGTGGAAGTTACGTGGTGTGTGTGTGTGTGTGTGTGTGCGTGCGTGTGCGTGTGCGCGCGCAAAAGAGAGAAGAAACTGTTTATTTACGTTTGAAATGATGACCCTCTTCGAAAATACATTTTAAAATTTTTTGACGGAAACTCTCTCGGACGCGGAATAACATTTCTGTGTCACTTCAGCGCAGGCTCAACAAATTCTATTTTTCATATCTTCAGTTGTTGTGAATGCAATTGACATAACTCGATTTTTCATAAAGCCCCAAAGGAAGAAATCTAGTGACGTTAGATCAGATGAGCGAGCTGGCCAACTGATTGGCCTTGTCCTATCCATTTTCTAGGAAACGTGTACTTCATGTCTAATCTAGAACACATCGCTTTACAGTGGGTGCTCACGCTATTAGAACGCTCGCAAAATTTTCATCTATTCTCGGATTGGGAGTCTATTATATAATTTTATTATAAAAATTATAACTAATTATTAAAAAG
The DNA here is from genome assembly GCA_037157785.1 of Cephalotes varians. Classification (NCBI taxonomy): domain Eukaryota; kingdom Metazoa; phylum Arthropoda; class Insecta; order Hymenoptera; family Formicidae; genus Cephalotes; species Cephalotes varians. Next base: position 334,939 of record JANQDE010000090.1, read on the forward strand.
GACATTCCAATAAACAAATCTTTTACGTTTCATCTATGTATTCTACATTCTAGTCTAATAAACATCACATTGAATATAAGCCCAAACAAAATTTTCAAGACGTTCTAATAGCTTGAGCACCCACTGTATGTGGAGGTGCACTATCGTGCTGCATCCACATGTCTACCTTAACATTTCATGAGACATCTTCAAGTAATTGAAGAACGTTTCTTAGAAAATTGGCATACATTTAAATAGCCCTTGAAGGAGTAGGGCCTATAACGCAATCTACCACAATGCCAGACCAAACATTCAAGAACCATAGATGTTGATGCGGAATTATTCTCTAACGAAGGTTTATATCAGACCAGCAATGCATATTATGCTTATTAACTTGTTCAGTATTTATAAACAATGCTTCATCAGAAAACATCAAATAATATGTATAATTAAGATCGAGTTTTCGACACATTCAATTACAAAAGTTAATGCGATTTGTCGCGCAAAGTCGTTTCTAAACGCTATACTATGTCTAGTACACTTGTCGCGAGACACTACCGTGTCTCTTGATACAAGTTTTGATGAAAAGACATGTGATAAGGATGAAATTTATAATTATATAGAATTCTTATAACAAATGTTTGGCTTATTTCATTCTCCGTTGCAATTAGTCTAGAACTTGCATGTGAATTTATTGTCGCATAAGCAATAACATTTGCTGATTTTTCTTAACAATCGTTGTCTATCTTCGTCTTTTGAGTCGGACACAATCATATTGAAGAAATCTGTTTTTTAAAGGATAAAATACTATATGGAACTTTCGTGATTTGGATAGCGTTTATTGTATATAAGTTCAGCCGCCCTGTAGTTATCTCTACGTTTACCTAAAATCATTAACATGTTAAACACCTTCCTAAAAGCATCCATGTGAAAACACATTCACAAACCAATATTAACACAAGTAAATGAAATGTAATGTGATAATGATAACACGTGGTACGCGTCGCTACCGGTTGACTCGAAAATAAGCGTGATGAATGATAGCGCGATGTCTGCAGCTGTGACATTGGGCGCGTTCAAGTCGGCAAAGCAGCTAGCCTGTTCGCCGGGCGATTTAAAGCGATGCTAGCAGCGTCTGTTTTACCGGCAGAACACAATAATTTTTGTAACAAACTTTCTCTGTAATGCTTTCACAGATTCGAAAATCCTTTTCCAGAAT
>JANQDE010000090.1:337461-400709 GCA_037157785.1 Cephalotes varians
AGTGATCAGCGTTGCTTTCTCTGCTGAACGCAGCCATTAATAATTAACCAATCACATTCTATGTTTGAGAGGAAAGAACCATTTTTTAAAGTTATTTTGTATATACTATAAGTTTAGGTAACGGACAGTTAAAGTTAACGTACAATTAGTTGTGAACCGTGATACAAGTTTAACCATGGCGTTAAATTTAACAGTCGTTCAGCTAAGCTCAGTTTAAACTCGAATTTGTGGAACTGGGCATTAGACACGTAATTAATACGAGAACATTCTATGAAAATTTGTGCGAATGTGTGTGTGCGATATTGGTATAGTAGAGCAATACAAAGCGTGTTGTCCTTGTCACTTTCATTATCAACACAAATCGCGTTATATTGACATTTCATTTTTAGTTCTGAATTAAATATGTCTGTATTATCAACATCACTCAAGTTCGGCTGTCTGGCTAGCATTCCTTTAATATGATTGATTGGATCTATAAGTAAGAACTAGTCATGTTCAATCGCTAGCTCTTTTTAAGACAAGTTTATTGTTACATAAGGACATTCAAGATCAATCTATGTCAAATTCGTACTAAAATAAAGTTCAAATATAAAAAGTACCTTATATTTCCGTTTTTTTACGATAAATATTCAATGTTTTGACCTCGAACTCGACACAGATGAATTCGATGTTTTAAATAATCCACTGCTCTTCTTAGTATTTCCGATGGAATATTTGCAAGTGTTACAGTAATTCGAGTGATATATTATTACGATATATTACGATATATTAGTTGTTGAGATTTAAAATTCACAAGTACACAATCTTTTCTTACAGAAAGTAATCTAAAGACGTAAAATCGGGTGAGGTCATTTATGTCCGATTGATGTGGATATTTATCATTTAACAAATTTTGTATTGTCTTGACAGAATGAACAAGTGCTCCGTCTTATTGAAACTACATTTGTTCTCGAATATATAATTTTACATTTTCTAACAATATTGGCAAATGGTTCTCAAATGGGAAATTGTGATAAATCACATCATTTAGTGTCTCTTCGAAAAATAAGACATACATTTGAATTTTACTATGAATTTGTAACTTAGATTGATCTTGAATGTCCTTATGTAATGTGTTAAAACTTATTTTAGAAGAGCTGTCAAATAATGAATTGAAAAAATATAGCATTTCATTAAAAAAGATGAAGTTAACTTAAAAATGTCCTCAACACCTTTACCCATAAAATAATTGTTTTCACTATATGATGTCCTCCTTTATACTGAACATGTAGTATAAACTATTTTTTATATATCTTCAAATTTCACTGATGATTAAATCGGTCACTTTATATGAATAACCCTATATGTGTATGTGTATATATATATATATATATATATATATATACACATACACATATAGGGTTATTCATATAAAGTGACCGATTTAATCATCAGTGAAATTTATTTTTATAAATATATATATTTATTAATATATATATATATATACATGGTTTGTATAAAAAGTATCGGGAACAATTTTTTCCTGACGTGACTACATCACAGCGCGCTCGCACCGAGCGGGCCCGTGGACCCCTATCGAGTGACTCAGTGCAAGCTCAAAATGCAGCGAACGATGAACAGCGGTACGCCAAGTTTTGTGTTGGACTGGATAACACGCCAGATAATACGCCAAGTTTTCAAGGAAGAAAGCTTGGCGAATCATGCCCAACGTCTCCCGATTTACCCAGTCGCTCGCTGCATTTTGAGCTTGCACCGAGTCACTCGGTAGGGATCCACTAAAAACTCGATCTAGCCTGAACAAACGCTCGCAGGCGACTGACGCTTGGCGCGTTTTGAAGGTCAGACTTCTCACCACCGAGCCCGCTCGGTGCGAGCGCGTTGCGACGTACAGTCACGTCAGGAAAAAATTGTTCCCGATACTTTTTATACAAACCATGTATAATATATATACATATATGTATATACATATACAGAGTTAAAAAAACCATTCAATATTTGGTAGACAGTACATACCATATTGAGAAAAAAAATCTTAATAAACAGGTCGAAATCAATTGTTTCTGAAGTATAAATTTTCTTGTATGTTAGCATTCCATTGACTTACATAATTGGCTTCTACATGTCGCGATATTTACCTCAATGTTATAAACTGTGTTCTGAATGTTATCATTCAATTTTCATACATATTTCATAACAAAAGATTTTACAGCAATCAGTCATCAGTCATTGATTGCAAATTTATAAGAAGAAGATGGCAAGCTTGCAAATGGACATGTGGAACATCTTCTGTAAAAATCGAGATAAAGATTTAGATAGATTATCTTCTTTTCACATCGCATAGTCAATAATAGTTAAAATGTTTCTTTTTATTTATTTATTATTTATTGAAAAATTAAATTTTCTCGCTGCTAGTGATAAACGCTCGTTTATATGTATGTATCAGAATCATTGAAAAATATATTTTTATATTTTTTATATTGTTATATTCTCTCCCATAAATCGTTATTGTTTCGAAATACAATCAAATGATATTTAAATACATCGATATCAAATATCCTATCTTCGTTAAAACAGAAACAACGCTTTCAACTTGCTATTAATCACACGTGCTTCAAAATTTTTATATATATATTTATAATTTAATTTCATTTTATAAAGCAAATAGTAGAAATTCGAATAACAATGTTCTATTTTCACAGCGTGATATAGTTCCTCCAGCGATATATTTGCATTTATAATAGTGAATGTTACAATGGAAATATCGACTTAGACAATATTGTGCGATGTTTATTAATTCATAACGTTAAAGAAAATTGAGCTAACTTTAATCAAGTCGGCTTGAATAACTCTATAATTTGTTAAATCGTGAGTAAACGAAATACTATGCGATATTGATTACTCTTTAATAGTCTTCGCATTGTTACTCGAATACCTTTTGAGATAATTTTCGCATCGACTTGTTTGTTCATTTGCAGAATGAAGGATCGGACGGATCTCGAGGCCGATCATTTAAATCTCAATGATCAATCGCGAGGTCGGATTACCCTAAGCCGGGATTTCAACGCGGCAACGTTATCATCATGAATATAGAGACAAGAGTGACTCCCAAAGCATCGATATCTCGTGGGCGTCTCCCGAGTTCATAAGCCACTTAAGTCGCTAATTTGCGAAACGTCTGATCATGGAGATACATATAACTTCATGGAGGTTGGTGAAGAGTTGAAGCGAGTTGCTTACGAAATATTTCAAAGGAGTACTCGAAGACCGATGTCGATTTTAGAAGTAGTCGTTTTGAAAGCGCGATCATCTCGTTGGAGAAAGACGCGATTCAAAATCATATTCACTGATCCTAATCACGGAAAAATATCTGTAATATGATTTTGCGAGTTTGATTGAAGAACATTTTTAATAAAAAGCATTGTTACACTTTGCGAGTTGAACGATAGGCACGAATTAATTCTTTGTCGGACAAATTATTTTTAACATATCTTGCTGAATCTTAATTTAGATATTGAAATTTAGATATTTAATTATTAAAATTATTTATACGGTCGTTGGCAAATCTGAAGTCAAAATTTAAAAAGTCAAAACGATAGATTCAATATAATGGCTAAATGAAAAAAATTTACATCTATTAAGATGGCACAGCTAATGCAGCACAATCGTATAAAACATAAACAAACATTTAGTGCTTTTTTGATGTTAATTTGTTGCTTTATTCGCAATTTTGTTGCTCAAGTCGATTCAATAAAAACAGTGGTGTGCCAATTTAAATTATAGTTAGCCTAGCCACTAGAAAAAAAATTAAAAAAAAACAATTATGTATTTCTCTAAAGCTATTTTTGTTGTTATTTAATTGCCAAGATAATTACAGCATTTTTAATTAAAAAAAAACAAATTTTTTTAATTAAGCCGAACTAACATAACATAAAATAATAATTTTAAATAATAATTTTATTACATTTTTGGTTGTATTATTTGGCTGATTTTGTTGCTTAACATTCTGATTAAACACGATTTTGTTGCTTCATTTCTAATTATCCCAAACCATTCCTGGCTATTTCGTATCAGAACAGCACTTTAAATTTGCTAATTTACCAAATATCTCAATCTTCTTAATTTTGCTTGATATTTCGATTAAACATGATTTTGTTGCTCCATTCTTAACCGTCCAAAACAAACTCCAGCTACTCGCGCCAGCACGCTTTAAATTTAACGTTTTAAATTTGCTAATTTAACGAATATCTTGGCTTATATCTTTCTGATTTTCTTCTTATAATAATTATTTTTCTGTTGTATTTTAGAATTATTATTTATATTTTATTCTTTTATATTACATAAGTAATATAGTCATATGAATGTATATACTAGGTATATTCACACAACTACTGGAATAATAAAATTATTTTTTACAACCATCTTTGAGAAAGTCTGATTGAAAAAAGAAATAGGACACTATACTGCAATCTGTCTTTGTTCAGGAAATTTTATCGAATACAATGATTTAGTGATGTCAGAAAAAAATTAAGAAAATCTTATGAAGTAAATTCACATGTACTCGTGTACATACAAAAAAGAAATAAATTTTATAATACAAAACGATATAATTTCTATTGTATTTGATACTAACACACAAAGATTATTTCACTTTGTATGGATACACTCGTAGAAAAGGCGCATAAAGATTTAATTGTTGTGGCATTTCTATACTTATTGCTTCTCTTGTTTTGTTCTTGTTTTACTTTATATTTCGATAACAATTGTCAGGGCATAGTTTTAACAGTTTCTCAAACAGATGATTGCATAAATAATTTTATTATTTCATATGGTTGTGTGAATGGCTTATATAATAAAATACAAAAGAATAAAATATAACAAAATGATAGTTCTAAAATACAACAGAAGATTAGTTATTATAAAAATAAAATCAAAAAGATTGTATTTAATCGGAATGTCAAGCAACAAAATCAGAAAGATGTAATCCATTGAGACGTTCAGTAAATTAACAAATTTAAAGCGTTGTGCTGACGCGAAGTAGCTGGGGGTTATTTTGGACGGTTATAGAAGTGGAATAACAAAATCGGAATATCAAGCGACAAAATTAGGAAGACATAATCCATCGAGGTAATGGTAAATTATGAATCGGTAAATTAGCAAATTTAAAGTATTGTGTTGGCGCGGAATAATCGGGAGTGGTTTTGGACAGTTAGGGGTGGAGCAATAAAATCGTGTTTAATTGGAACTAAGCAATAAAATCAGCCAAACGCGAAATAAATACGCGACAAAATATGTAATAAAATTATTTAACTGTGTTAGTTCGGCGTAATTAAAAGTTATATTTTTTTTAATTAAAAATGATGCAATTATTTTGACAATAGAGCAACAAAATATCTTTAAAGAAATACTTATTGATTTTTTTTTTCCGGTAGCTGTGCTGACTATAATTTAAGTTGGCATAGCCACTATTTTTATTGAATCGAACTTGAGCAACAATCGCGAAAACAACATTTTAGCACTAAAGGTTCAAAAAAGTACTAAATGTTTTATCCGATTGTGCTGCATTGGCTGTGCCAGTTTAATAGACGTAAAAAATTTAACTATGACTTATATATAACTAAACTTTTATGACAAACAAATTAAGAAACCAAAGACTAGAACTTAGTGCCTAATAATATTTTTAAATTTAAATACAATATTTCAATACTTCAAACTGCGCACCAAACACATCCGATCTTGCAAATGTATTTCTAAATTAAAGCTGGAATAGAAATTAATATCACAAATAAATTAATCGTTAATTTAACTGATGCTAATGAGTATTTTAAAAACTGTAAAGAACTTAATGCGAAAAATATCATATCAACTAGGGTTTACCTCCTACTTTGAGGCCGACTCTTTCTCAATTCGATCACTGAGGCATAGTAATGTTTACCTAATATCTACTGAGGAAATATTTATATACTAAATTTTATGTAAGAATTTTTTAATTTTCTTTCCACTAAGAATGTGAGGATGAACAGAGATAGGAACTCTACAGTTCGTCATTCTTAGTACTTAGAGATTCCAAACCTTCTCCGTGTTAATGTTTGTTTAATTTCTTAAAGGTTCGAATTAATGGCCATCAACAGTTTGACAATGTGCCAAACGTTCATAAAAATTGTGCAAAACATTTTGCAAGTTTTTCGGGATTATTGATGCCGCAGCGTTTAATATTGCGATTTTTTTAATTCATCTAAATTCGTAGGTTTTGTTACAAACATCAAATTTTTTAAATGAATCAAAAAAGTTAATGGGTTCAAATCAGGAAATCTAGGTGGCCATTCAATTGTACGTCTTCTGCTAATCCATTTTCCTGGAACTGTATGATTTAGGAGTTGACGGACGTTTATGCCAAAGTGAGGTAATGCACTGTCGCGTTGGAACCAAACGTTATTAAAAGCGACACTACATTTTGAATAATAGGCAATACCTGATTTTGTAAAAGATGCAAATAACGCTCCGTATTGACATTCTCAAGAAAAATAACATAATTGTATTCCCGCCCATACATTTAACTTCTGAGGATACTGAATATGAGAATCTTTCATCCAGTGTGGATTTTTGTTACTCCAATATTTGCAATTGTGTCGATTGATAGATTTATAATTCGAATGTTGTTTCATCGGAAAATATAGTTCAATTAAAAAAGTTATTGTTTTCATCAATTCACCTTATTATTTCTGCGCAAAATTCCATTCTTCTATCATTTTCTGATGGTTCTTGAACTATTTTAAAAGGATGGTAATTATTTTTTTTTCAAGTTTTCTGAACCGTGGGTTTACTGATATCACATTGCTGATTTACTTTTCGGATTGATGTATGAGGATTTTCTACAAATGATCGTAGAACTTCGATGTTCTTATCATCATTGCTTGCAGTTTTTGATTTTTCTGTTCGAGGCCTGTTTTTAACTGAACGTGTTTGTTCAAATCGAGTGACAGTTCGCTGAACAATAGACTTTGTAATGAGCATACGTTTAGGAAGTGTATTGTTAAATAAACCAACCACTGCTTCGTAAGATCTAACATTGTCTCCATATCCTCGCATCATAAGTATTGTTATTCTTTCTTTCTCAAATAAATGCATTTTTAATTACTAATACGATAAAAAACGTATCAAGATTACAGCAGTATCACGTAACTGTACTTCATGAAAGAAAAACAAAGCAATATGTACAATAACACACTATTGGTGACTCGGTAGATGAAGCTAACATAAGATACGCACGGGTAACGCTATGCTCTTCACGTACTGTAAGAGTGCTATATCTAGAGAAGCGAGTACGAGCCTCGTTTTTAAAATGCGCACGTAGAAGAGCGTATACTCACCCACCAAATCACCCATTCACATGACCGCACGCACGCACACATAAGAGGTGTAAATCCGACCGGGCAACCTCCACGCGGTTCACCTTGGGTAATGCTAATAATGGCGATATTGTAAATTTCGAATCCCATAACTCGGAAAGTTCTTATGGAAAAAAGATTTGTAATCAGTGTTTTGAAAATGTCTCAACGTCAGTTACAAGAATGTAATATAAAAAGTAGAGTGTTCCATTTGAAAAATTCAAGGTGATCTTTACCTGATCGTGGCGACGCCACCTAGGATCATACTGATATTACTATTTAATGTGTCTTAATTTAAAACTCTACAGCTTTGTATATAACATTTTTCGAGAAATGCATATTTTATGAGATATTTAACCGTTGCCGAACTTTTGGGACACACTGTATAAATACAATACATTGAATTTTTATTTTCGATATTACTGCAATATTTTGATGTACATAGAGTATATCAAAGACCTGAGAACATGTTTAAACAGCCGCTACGCTAAGCAAAAAATATCAGTGTGTAGGAGAGGATAATTAAACTAACATTATAATCTCGGATTTTATATGATGTCTAATATCAACACATAAATTATTATCAACACATACAACACATATACATAAATCAAGAACCAAACATTGTATTCATCGTATATTATATTCATTAAGTTTGATATCAGATTCGTATTCTGTAATTCGAAAATGTACAAAGTATCTAGGAACTGATATAAGCAAAAAGGGATTTCATATAAAAAAAAAAAAAACAGACGAGAAAGTAAATAAAATTTTTTTATACGAGATCGTTTTCCAAAAAAATAATTGTGCGTATTTCTCACGTATATGTGTACTTAACACGCATTTGTGATTAATCATTATATCAAAAAAATTACTTCGGGGACACATAATAAGATAAGATGCATTTACTTTTCAAGAATTTTATTTTATTTATTTTAAAGATTGTGTCGGAAGTATTACCCGTTTTGTCGTATACATAGTTGTGCTCTTCATATTACTTAAATCTGTACGAATATTTTCGAGTATATTTCGTGTATTTAAGTTTTCAAAGATTAAATTGATGTTTAATTTATTTTTTCAATTGTTCGACATTCGCGAATCATCATGATATACAATGATTTAATGTGATCCCATATTGAATATTCGTGACGAATATTCAAAATTATTTTTCTAAAGAAACAAAGCCTCCTATAAAAAAATTGTTTTTTATATATTTTTTTTCTTGCTTTTTCATATAGAATTATTTTCTTTCCGTTTATAGGATCAGTTCTAGGACACTCTTTGTATATATTATATATATTATAAATTTGTATATATTATAAATTTTTTGTAAAAATTTTTAGATATTGATTTATTTATTTATCTCTATTTATATCTATTATTTTAATATTGCCATTTATTGGAATGTCGATATCAGATTTGCAATTGATGACCTAAAAGGTTCTAAGTTTGAATAAATAATCCTTAATGTAATTTAACTTATGACTTTTCTGCAATATAGTACAAAATAAAAATCTTTGACTTTTGTTTTTTCAACAAATTTCTTTTGACAATTGAAAGTTTTAATATAATGTACTTAATTTTTAGTAAAATAAAACTTTTCCTCATGCCTACATGCCAACTTTAACATAAAATTAACATGACCGAGCATTTTAGAGGCTGGAATTATATTCAGCAGTAAAAATCTACGAACGAACGGCTCATTCTCTGGAGTTTGAGAAAAGTTATTTTTCGTCGAATTATATTCCATCAGAGCTTAACATTTCTATTCATGCATAGTTTTTCGAGGAGTTTCTTTCTGTAAAAGTGAAAGCATCCGTTCCATTTTATATTATTCAATCTCTCCCGAAAAAAAAGAAAAAGAGACGATTGCGATCGTATTTTTCATTCGAGCTTTTGAAAGTTTCCGGTTACTCCGACGCACGAGATGCACTTATCTCGGCCGCGATCAGATGCAAATTCAATTAAGCTGTAACGCGTGCTTACGGAGCTAGAAGAGAGCGGAGCTGGTCGTGCTAGACTGGCTAGCCAGGACGGACGGAGGAAAGGGCGCGCCGGATTATGCGAATTAATTCCGAAAGTGCAAACTCTTCCAGCTTCTTATCTCGAAGACCGACTTAACGACACTCTCCTGCTTTGGTTTTCCTTGCATACATAATGGACGCCGTGACCTTATTACTCTGGATGCGGAATTCGCTTTTGGAGCAGACGCCGGCCGAGAATCTCTTTTGCTGTCAGCAGCCCGAAACAAGCCAGGGCTGTCGGGGCGCTTTAACGCCTCAAAGAAGATCTTTGACTGCGCGAGACGTTCTTTAACGCGATAACTGGCATATCGAATTATGGTTCTCAGTGTCGGTTTTCAGTTACACGTTTTCGGTTACACGTTACTGCTACAGGCGACAAATTGCATCGTATGTTCTATTTCAAAATTACGCGAAGAATACACTGGTCGGCCAAAAGTTTGAGATTAATTGAAAATTTCTACTATACGAATTGAAATCAAACTTAGTATTACAATTTAACATATTTTTATTATTTTACTTATTGTTTTATAATGAAATGAAACATAATATAAAATTTTTGAAAGGTCTACAAAAATATCGTTTACAACAAAAATCATTAACCCTTTCAGTCACAGGAGCCACTATAGTGGCACCCTTTTTCTTTTTCTTTTTTTTGTCATTTCTTTCATATTTGATGCAAAATTCTAAATTTTTTTGCATTTTCAGTTAAAAAAATACTTAAACTTCAGAAACATAATAATGTTTTTTGAATCTATAATTGTTTATAATTATTATAAATAAACATATGCAAAAAAACCCGTATTTTTGTGAATCTAATTCGTTAGCGGAGAAATTTGATAATAAACGTATACCAAAACTACTTGGAATTCATTGGTTGAAGAACAAAGATTATAGAATCACCATTAGATTTACAAAATTCAAAATGGCGGATTCAATATGGCGACCATGATTATTAAAAAATGACTATTTTATTACTAAATCAGCACACCATACTTATAATAACAATATTTTTCAATATTTTATTCATTTTTAGGTTATTCATAGTGACTTGGTTTTGACCTTGATGATAATATTTGAAAAAATTGACTTGAATTTAAAATAATCTCAAAGGTCAGCGTCAAGATCAAACCCAAAGTAGCTAGAAAAAAATCCCCAACCTCTCACATTAGAAATTTTCTCTATTATTGAATTTTCGACATCAGATTCAAATTCAGCGTTGAAAAGTACATCGAAAACGTATATTTGCATTACCGTGTCAAAAAAAATTGAATTTCGTGATTGAAACGGTAGTTTTCACCCTCCTTAGGAATGTACATGAATACTATTGGGGGTTTCACTCATTTTTGGCCTGAAATCGTATAGAATCAAAATAAATATTCATTAAATCTGATGCACGAACATTGTTTAATGCATTGTTGATAATTTATCCCATTTTCACCCCATTTTAGGGGTTGTTTTTAGTTTTTTTATTTTTTGACACCAGATTCGTATTCAGCGTTGAAAAATACATCGGAAATACATAATCGCACTTTTATATCTGACAGAAGTGAATTGCGTGACTGAAAGGGTTAAAGAGAATTACACTTTTTTTCATCAAAGTAATCCCTCTTATATGTAATTACTTCTAATAAAGGTAAATCTAACTACAAGTTTATGTATTTTTTTGACAGAAAACTCTTCCATCCATCTTTTAGAGTAATTTTGGAAAAAGGCTTTATGATCCATTTTCTTGAAATTAAACAATGCTGTTAATGCTATAATGTAATTCCGTTAATTACATGGAAAAAAAATTTTTCATCCCTGCAGCTATTCATTGTTTGCTTGTATTTTTATTACCGTAGTAAGAGAATTTGCTATTGTTGTTATTACACCAATTTTTTACCAAAGTATAGTGCCTGTTATGATCATAACCATTACAAACTGAAAGTTTGTTATCCTAGCTAACAGATACAACTAACGTAACAAATAAATGAATCGAATCAATATAATAATCATAATCAATCAATAATAAATTAATATGAATATAAATCACTTAAACTCTTTATCAAAGAGTCGCTTATCCGCGAGTAAACACCGCTAATAGTTGGAAATGCGGCAAAGTTCTAGAAACGGAAAGAACGATTTTGCTGAAGGATTTAAAATTTTGCTGGATTGTTGGGCCATCAAAATAATTTTGTTGGAACTTTAAAAATAATGAGCAATGCTGCAAAAAATTGTGATATTTTAGCAATTGGTTTGAGCGTTTTACATATTTATTTTGATAATTCAACAAAATTATTTTTCTGATCCTGTATCCAGCTACAATTTTAGATTTTTCAGTAAAATCATTCTTTCCGTAGAAATAGATGGATGAACAGTAAATGAATGCATGTGAAAAGATGTGCGCACGATAATCCTTTCACTATAACAGACTCCTAACTTGCATGCTTTCCTTTATAGAAATGCATTCATCCACATGACGTTCATTTTGTAATTGTAAAAAAAATTACAAATTTGTAAAATAAAAGTATATATGTATATACAACTTCAAAAATTCATGAAAGTTGCGTATCGAGAAGAAATATCACATTTCGATAGCTGTACCTTGTCGACATATTCATATTCATACGTTTTCACACATGACTGCCACCGCCATGTGACGTCGTGACGAATATGCCATTTGATAGTCTTTCAGTATATCGACGGACTTCTCGAGGTAGATAATGTGTCAGGCCATAACGTGTCCTTTCTCACTTCGGTGAAAGCCACACGGAAGATTTGTTCGATAATGACGACCAACACCATATTCGATAATTTGGATATCATTGCTAATTGATCAAAACTATTTCTAAAATTTGCAACTCTTCATATGAGTCATACATTTAGTTGGTTTTCATTTGTGGTTTTTTTCTGACAAATTTAAATTTTTCCTTGATACGAACCTTGAAAAGATATCATTTTGTAGATTTTGTCAATGTACTTTTAATCCATCAAAATTTCGTATATATTCTTGCAACATAAGGACTTTAATATTAATTAACTTTCCCACTAGATAACAAAGTTTATCGAGCTTTTTCTTCTGATTTCCACGATACGTATAAAGCATCGTAGACAACTCATTATTCGGGATTAAATATCTGTCATACTGAAGGTCGAGTGAGGGTAAAGTGTCGGGAGGGCTGTAAAAACGATGGAGACGAGGTAAAGACACGAAAAGGACGTAGCTGTGGGATCTGACGACCTTGAGTTTACTAGACGTCTGAGCCATCTTTTCGCTTCGATCGCTCCCCCGACAGAAGGATGACTCTCACGATGTAGCGTTTATAATTTTCTGCACATAGACGCAGACATTTTGACGAGATAATGTAGCGACGCGGAGATTTTGACAGACAAAATTGTCATTAAAAAAAAAAGCGCAGTATTTTCTCAAACACACTCTTGATTCTTCTATTACAAATTATCGTGAAAAACTATAAGACAGCGTTCAAAATTTTCTATGTCAATGCGAGATGAATTGATGGAGCGTTTGCAGAGATTTTGACATCAATGAAAAAAATATGCTCACCTAAAAAAATACAGATCGCGTCTTTGATTGACAGTTACATAAGATCATTTATCCTTGTTAGGTTGATTTGTTGAGCGATACATCACACTACCCTTGTTATTCCACTGTAAATCTGATAACTGTGTGATGTGGATGTGTTTAAGTGCATTTGTTTGCAGACATTTTCCAGTGCCCTATTATAAATCGTGCGATAAGAAAATCGTATGAGAGTGGGATCGATCGTTGTGCATCGTTAAAATTTTATAACATAAATGCGATGTCGACAACGAAGTTGCATTAATGGCGGGCGACTTTCCGTCTCCTCTCATTTCTTGAAGAACACTCTCCGCTCGTATTTGTGCTTCTTGAGCGTTGGGAAACTTTTTGAGTCTCGTACTTTGAATTTTCGCGTCGAGCACAGGGACCGGCAAAATTACTCACTGTACCTTATAAAAGGGGAAAGTCTTATCTCTGTGTTGCGCGTATATATAGGCTTAAGTGAGCATTCATGTAAATATCTGTCTCACACGATGCGATTTTCACACAATTTATTAGATTACACGCGACATCTTATTTATTTATTTATCTATTTATTTAGAACGAGATATCCTTGTGGTATGGAGAGTGGAAAAAATTTAGAATAACAAAAAAGTAAAAAAAAAAATAAAATAAAATAAAATAAATAAAAGAGAAAGAGCGGTAATACAAAAAATATAGAATTATAAAGAGAAAAAATACAGAGAACGAAAAGAAAAGAAAGAAAAAAGCAAATAGCATAAATAAAAGATAATTATATTATAAAAGATAGCGACGCAGGACAATTCTAAGCGAATTTGACACGTATGAAGAAATTAATTAGGCCAGAAAAATTATTAGAAATCATTAGAAAATCATTAGAAAATTATTAGTCAAAGAGCACATATGTGATTTAATGGTTTAAAAGCACCATATGAATACGATGGAATAATATATTATATCTCAAAGTTTTAGCTGGAACATGTAAGCGTATATTTGCTCCAATAGCTCAGGGCAGGCAATAGCCCCAATTGTGTATATCACTCAATTGTGTAATAATAGACTAAAGAAGATCTGCCTGCTAGCAAGTGTCATTAAATTAAGACCCAATAACAAATTATTATAGTTATGTTCAGTAAATTTCATAGGTTTATCCGTTCTAAAGCTTATTCTACGCAATAAGCGATGCTAAATACGCTCAATAAGAATATTAACTGGTTTAACTGGTATGGATCAAACTATGGAAGCGTATTTCAGCTGCGAGCAAATTAGAGTACAGTGATTTCAAGGTGATTAATTTGTTTAAAATATTTCCTACAGTAGTTAATAAATTTCAATTCCTTTTAAAGACAGAGGCAGTAATCAACTGTATGTTTAATCAAAAAAAAGATCACTACAAAACGTAACGAATCTCAAATTGCGGATCTCATCAACAGTTGTAAGAAAAGCATTATCCAACAAATAATTAAAAGAAAAAACTTGTTCTTACTGCAGCTAAAGTGAACGACATGATATTTTGATAAATTAAAATACAATTTATTGATTTTACTCCCAGAATTAAGTCTGTTAGGATCGTATTGGAAACAAAGAGCATCATCTACTAGTTTTGACTTAACGAAAAATTTTAAGATCATCAGCATAAATAGAAATTTTAAATGTTCAAAAGCGTTTATGATTATTAATGAAAATATTAAATAATAAAGAACCGAGATGAGAACTTTGAGGAAGGAACTAATATATTTCTAGAAAATGAGTTATTCAATTTGATCAATTGATATTTATTAGTCAAACCTTGATAACAATTTTAAGAGAAAACCTCCAACGCCAAAAGAAGACTACTTGTTTAATAACATAGTTTGACAAAATGAACTTTTTTTTCTTCTCCGAAGTGTGACTAATCATTTTCTGTAGATTTTCTTCCGCTGAATCCGAATACGGCGGTCAACTTATCAATCTATCACGTCAAGATTAAAAAAAAATTAAAGTTAAATATGCCAAAAAGGGCGATTTTGGCCATATTCAATAAAAAAAGGCGTGCAATTATGATTAAAATAATTTTTTTCTAAATTATAATGATATGATCTTAAAGTGGTACCTTTTTTATATTGAAAATGTGTTTTTTTTCTATATAATTTTTTTTATTGAGATAGAAAGGTTTGAAGATCCTCACGTATGAGAAGCCTCCTGTATGTCACGAAATGACAATGGAATTAAAACATTTTGAAATTAAAAATTGTGTTTAGGGGTTTTTTTAGAGTCGCTGAATTTAAATCTGAAACACAAAATTCAAAATTCAAAATGGCTGATTCATTATGGCAGACAGATACGAAATTTTCGTATCGACAAAGATTTCGTCAACTCGATAAAAAAAAAATCGTATAGAAATTAAAAAAAACATTTTTAACATAAAAAATAGCACTTCAAAATCGCACTATTATAATTAAAAAAAAAAATACTAGACATAATCGCATAGTGAATATGTATAATACTCCAAAATACCCTTTTTGATACATTTTACTTCAATTTTCTCAAATCTCTTGACGTGATAGGCTAATTTGGCCACTGAATTCGTATTCAGCATAACAAAATTTATGGGAAATGATCAGTCATATTTCGGAAAAAATTTGGTGTCGAACTGTGTAATATAGCATGACATTTATCAAAAACTTTTTTAAAATCGGTATAAATAGCATTAAAAAACTTTTGGAGGTTTTTCTCAATAGCAGTTGATGTAGTCCTGATAAAGAAGTAGAGGTGGATCGGCCCATCATGAAACCAGCTGTTCATTAGCAAGAACATTTTTTAAATAACGAGGAGAGTTTATCAGCAATGATATTCTTAAATATTTTTGGCATTCTATTCTATTTACTGATAAGTCTATAATTTGATATCTGACATCTGTCACCACCTTTAAAAATTGGAATAACAGTACATAGTTTGAGAAAAATACTACTAGACAGCGATTTATTAAAAAGAGTTCATTTTGGACATGATATAATTGCACGTTCTGAAGAACGCACGAGGAATTTTATCATATCCGGTGTAGAGTTAAGATTTAAACGATTCAGATGGATAAAAATCTCATTCATAGTTATATTAATATTTGTGATATGCAGATCGTGAACAGGCGCAATTCTTTCAGAAACAGAACTCACTGCGTTTGTAAACTGATTCGAAAAAGTCTGCAAAATAATTAGCAATATCATCGTCATTATAGATAAAACGATCATTGGAAAATGACAGAGGATTGGCGGCTTTGAATGTGTTAACGAAGCTCCAAAAGATTTTAGAATTATTACTAATTGTATTTTCAATCTTAATAACATACTTATTCTAACATTTTTGCATGGAGAACTTTATAAATCGATCGGAAATGTGTAAAAGCTAAATAGTCGAAAAATGAGCCCGAGTACTTAAAACTAAAATGCGCTCCCGTTTATTTTTGATAGCTAAGATAAGTCCTTTCGTGAACCATAAAGATCTGGAAATTGTAAAAGACGATGCGCAAGAGGCAATTATAAGATTTAAATGATAATGTAAGAAATATTAATCGTTTCACAATCGTTTCAATCTCTAAACTTCTCAATTCCGTATCCTAATCGATATTCAAGTAACCGTTAATGACAATAAAATTGGCTCATTTAAAATCAAATTTTGTTTTGTTATTCGCAATGAGAATGCTGCGAAAATCGGTAATGAAAAGACAAGCTTTGAATGAAACACGTGAAATCGCAAGATAAAAGCTGAGAACATCAAGATGCGTTTAAAAGTAGAGAACAGAGATCTCGAATGTTACCGTACACATTAGATATTATGTTATTATGCTGAAATAAGTTAAATGCATTAAAATAGGTAAATAAAGTATTGGCATGCTGAGTTTTTGTTACAGTAACATCGAGTTCTATACTCTAAAGAGTCATCCATCTTATTATACCATCAAATGTTGGGCAAATTATAATCACTTATAATATCAATAAATCAGTATTAGGCAACATTGAAATTATTTTTTCAACGGCACAACAGTGTGCCTTGTGATCTTGTACATTCGATGGCAGATTTAAAGCAGAATCAAAATGATCATTAAGAATGTCGGCTATGATCGATTTCTATTTTGTCTCCATACATCTATTTTGTCTTCGTAAATTCGAACTCAATTCGCATAACATACGTCATTATTTAAAATAAATAATAGCTCAATTTATGATTTTCACTATCGAAAAATTTGCGAAAATATTCGAATAATAAAATGAATTCAAATATTCGCGTTTTATATTGTGTGCTTGCAAAAAAAATACATTTTATTTAATTTTAATTTCACATTTTTCATATAATAATTCATATAATAATCGAATAGAAATAAAATTGATATCTTTTAAAGCGGAATTAATTACAGAATAAAATTGAATACAGAAAAAAATGTGAGACGCGGAGATATTGTGAATTTATAGCTTTCGCGATGCTTCAAACATATATTACAATTGCGACAGATTAATCATGAATAAAATATATATGACGCGCATGCTATTCTCGAGTTTCAAATCAGAATATTTCATATGATATATATTCTTAATACCAATCGATTAATATCAAATTCAGTGAACCATCTGGGGATTTTCAATATCCCATAATCCGATAAAATCAAAGCGATTCAAAAGTGACGCTGTAAAAATCATATCGATATGAAGAATCGATTGCGCGTTGATGTATTTATGGCAACGTATTCACGTATTCACGTATTGTTTCATATTTAACAAAGCTAGATTACGCAAATACAATGAAATCATTGGCGAAACGCTAAATGATTACTTTGGAATGATTAAGATTGCTACGTAGTTTAATTACAAGGTAATTAGCGACTTTCGTTAAACGCGTGCTAAAGAATCTTGAATGTTTCTTCTCTAACCGCTCATAATGAAAAGCGAAAAAGAGAGAAGTTATTAATCCACCGAGAGCAAACCTACTTTCGGTGTTCTTTCCAAGGATAGCGTGAGTGGAAAATCGTAGATGCGTGCGCGTTTGCGCAACTGCGAGCTGGATTGAAATTTATTATTCCCGGGAATACCATAAACCTGATCCGTAGATAAGTCGAGCTACGGTAAGAATATGTAAAATGAAAAGGCTAATTGTAAGATGTCGAGTAGATTTATTATGCGTAGTATTTTTTTGCACGATATTAAAACGTTGAATTATGAGGCGGAAACCGCGTGAGTTCGAAAAGAGGAAAAGGCGGTGCAATTTTTTACACAGTTTAAAGCGTCCAATTAGCATATCGTAAATATGAGTATATTTTGTACGATCATTTAAATACGGATAATTGATAACTTTTATTAATTTAATTATAACTTGTGTGACAATTATAATAATTAAACACGCATTCGGCATATAATAATCGAGTTTTTCTTTCGAATCTTTCTTCTTAAAGTTCTTCAGTTGTACAAATTTAAATTGTGAAATCTTGAATATTATTCGAAACCAAAGATTTTTGGAAATTTCTTGAAAATTTTGATCATCTTAAATGTTATGAAAGTTTGAAGTTATGTCTATAGAAAATTTTTCCTTGAAAATATTTGAATATAAAAATGAAACGTGCATTAGAGCTGAAATTATTACAGTACTGGCCATTATTAGGATGGATTTTTTGATAAGTCATCTCTTGAATGACAATTATTGAGTGACAATCTCTTGAAAATGACACCTTTTTTTAAATATATTTATAGTAGGATTTTTTTCTTTTACTTGGACATTCAATAAAAACAGTTTTGATATTATTCATCAAATGTTCAAGTATTTTTGTAAAATGAAAAAATATATATGTTTTTTAAATACTTAATTAAACCCTATAGTATTGGCAGCTAGAGTCTTGATTTTAATAATGATGTAATGTTTAAATTAAAATTTACTATGACAAAAGATAAAACAAAATTTTTATAATAAATAGAAAATACGTGCGCTTTTCTTGTTGTCACTTCTGCGAATAAATTCACATTTATTCACGGACATTGTAACTGACAAGGGAATTAAAACAATTCATTCGCATCCACTTTATAGATAACTATTTTCTTTACATATTTCAATCGATTATAACAATGATAGATGATTATAACCATCTGTAACCATATAAATCTGGCTCTTGGAAATAAATAAATTGTAAAAAATGTGTCTAAATAGACTGTATATATATATATGTATTTAGTCCAGACGCTGTCTGATTGTGAATATAAAATAGAGGGATTGAAGCAATAGCACGTAAAGTATTATAAAAAAATATATATTTTTTTAAAATATATGTACAAAATTTTCGAAAACTAATTAACAAAGTCAATCAGGATTTTATATTCGAAGTAATTCGATGTTTCTTGAGCTCATTTCACGCGATGCTTCTCGTCCGCGCAGTAGTACAACTCAATATTTAAGTCAACGCGCGACCTATTTTACGTTATCGCGGTCAGATGACCGAAATAATTATTCCGTAAAAAAGAGATCTACTATCGCAACGTAGTAAAGTATATTTTCATTTCGAAAAGCGTTCTAAATCCAGATTTTGCACGTGTCATATCTCCTCTCACAATCTCTGTCTCTCTATTTATCTATCTATCTATCTGTCTATCATCTTTCGCAAATTGAATATCACCCCATCGAACACCCAATGCGTCCCAAAAAAGGAATTCTTTTGCGTGATTGGATATTCCATTTATTATTTCTAGCTGACCTACCGCATAAATGAATAAAACTCGCTTTCGAAGTCGGGGTCAAACGAGAGATATGACACGCAGAAAAAGGATCGACGTGAAAAATATCTTACGATAGTCCCGATTCCATTCTCGTATTTGCCGTTGTACATTCGTTGTAAGACATTACTTATTTATCATCGCGTTCTATTATCGGCCGCGACGATCGACGTTTCTTTCATCGTTCTACATAAGAGAATGTGTCCGTGATATATAAAGCTATTTTTACTCGTGCTTGGAATATGTATATATATATAAAGCAATGTCGCGTTGAAATTTATGTTTTATTTATTTGCGATATCTTCCATTTATTTTTACATGTAATCGTGAAACGCGTCAAAGTGATATTCGCATTTAGACGAGAGAGATGGCGTAAAAAATTGTGTCCGTGATAAATCGATGCGTCGTCTCGTAGTTTTATCTTATTGATTATTTTATGCAAATTGCTTTCGCGAGAGATTCTTCCTGTGGAATGCGATACGCTCGTTTTCTTCGAAAATTCCCCGTAACACCGACGAAATGATGAATTTTCCCAATATTACTCAATATTACCCGGGTTCGAGAAAACCCGCATTCGAGAAAATCTCTCGAGTCGGAATGGGGCGCATATAACGCAGATATTGCGAAGTTTGCGATGATTATATGGCCATGGGTTGCTCATTCTATTATTCAAACAAAAAATCATTTAGAATTACGACTCGACGTCATACAGCTTGTACCTATGCATTTGTGAGCCCCAGAAATTTGAACATGCATATTTTCACACTGCCAGAAACTCTGAGAGGCTGAAATTAAACGATGAAATATACATGATGCTCCCCTGAATCGGTGATATAATCTTCATTCATGGATTCCGTGGCCAGAAAAGAACTTATCTCTCTCTTTTTCTCCTTAAAACAAAGTCGTTATTCTTAAAAAACCATTGTATTAGCGGAAAGATTCTCAATCAAGATTATAATCTCTTTACGTGTAATCGTTTTTCATCCGCGTAAATCGAAAGCCTTGTTTCTTGACAATAATTTTCTGTGCAACAATTACTTTGTTTTGATATGCTAATACAATTAATCCTTTTTTTACGACACACATAGTGAGTATGATTCTTCTATACGGAGGAGCCCACCGCGAATATACACTTTGCGTAGATAAAGCGAACGTGAATAGTGTTATGTAGATGAAGTGTACCAATAGCCGATTTCTTCTAAATTTTTCCAACAGTTTAAAAAAGATCTTTTATTATAACACTTCCTTATTTCATTATAATACTTATCGTATAAATATTACTGCTGAACGGAAAAAAATATAAGAACTATATTTTTTTACGTAATTCGATGCAGATCAATAGAATCAAAAAATTCACTAGAAGTGCCGTAGAATTAATCATTACCTGAGCAGCGACCATAGACGGCGTTCAACCCACGGTTACTACACGGATGCCGACTATAATCGGCGTTAGGATTGAAAGCGTTAAAGTGCATCGCACAGGTTGGGCGGGCAAGTGGGACGAAAGTGGGTCTTTACACATGGCCAGAGAGATTCCTTTCGCGATAACAATAATATCTCGGGTAAAGCCAGTAAAATACGCAAATGTCGGCGTGGACGAAGGGGAGAGGAGTGACTCTCGAGTGGTCGTAATCAAGTAAATTCTCAACTGTCATGAAGTACGTATAGCGGTTTGCTCACGTCAACTCGGCCGCCGCTGCACTATCCCAGAGCGACTAAAGATGTTGAGTTAAAACGATATGGTTACATTTATTCGTCTCGAAAGTGTCACATTTGAACATCAGATGAGATGGAAGTGACGCATGGTCTCAAGGAAAATACAGCCCAAGGGGCAAATACAAACCTAACGACTTCGACATAAAAATATGCAGAACGTACCGTAATAAGCTGTTTATTTTTGAATCTCGAAATGATCTTTTTCTCTTAAAATTAACGATAATCTCGCAAAATTCAAGTTCTGATTTTAACGAAACATACATATTTTAATGAAACATACATATAATAAATAAGGTACAAAATTGATGCATACACTATCTGCTACATGTAATAATTTCTTCATCCGTAAAAATTATAATTATTGCAATTTCTTATAAAGGTTTATAAACACATTTAGGAAAATATCATTTTATAGTATTTTAATAGAGAGAGAGAGAGAGAGAGAGAGAGAGAGAGAGAGAGAGAGAGAGAGAG
The DNA here is from genome assembly GCA_037157785.1 of Cephalotes varians. Classification (NCBI taxonomy): domain Eukaryota; kingdom Metazoa; phylum Arthropoda; class Insecta; order Hymenoptera; family Formicidae; genus Cephalotes; species Cephalotes varians. The sequence goes on from JANQDE010000090.1 coordinate 359,327, forward strand.
GGAGAGAGATATTCTTTCATATGAAACATTCATATGGAACGTGGTCAAATGGAGAGTTTTTATTAAAAAATTTTATATAAAGTGTTTTTTGATATCTCGAATAGTTTCTGAGATATAATGGAAAAAAAGCTAAAAACCGCTCTACATATAACGAATGATTTCACTCTTCAAAATCATTTTTTGTCCCAACTAATAATTTCCAAATTTATCTATTTACCTCTTGCATATATATATATATATATATATATATGTATAAAGTTTCATTAGAAATTAGAATTTGATATTTCGTATAGTTTTGTTGTAAATCTCAAATATATTTACCGTCAGCTAGTTATATTCTCTACTTAATTTCAATTGTTGCATTTTACATTAATCAAAGTTTGAGATATAATATCGAAACTTTGAAGTTGTATTATTACGTTTAAATCGAATTATTACATTTAAGTTTCATTGAACAAAAACACAGTGTTATATTATTTAAGAGCAGTTTACGGCATTATGTTTGAGGATTGTGTCAACGCTTCAATAATCCACGTAATCATCCACGATGGACTGCCGCGGCATAAATAAAGGAACAGTCCATTCGCGAATGTGTTAATTGACTTCGAGTCTGTTCCAGAATAAGCTCGGTGCTGATGAAGACACGAGAGACTTATTGAGAGATTTAGGTAATTAACGAAGTGAATTGATGATGATAAAGAAGAAACGATAACAAAAATATCGAGGTTTTGCTGTGAATGTCATATTAAGGTCATTCTAAGCTCATATTATTTAACTATATTAAGTAATGCATTACTTAATATAGTTATAGTTAACTGATTATGAAATAATTGAATGATTTTCTGACAACTTTTTTATCTAGCTTAGTTGGACATTCGATACTCCTTCATTATTTTATTTGTTTCGTGTAAATTTATTAAATTATCACATCACCAATGTCACATAACGCTAGACCGCGCTCATTCACTAGAAGATCAGACTATTAGTTTCGCTTATTATAGTTAATTCAATGAACTTCTAATCCACTAGCCTCCACTACAAGGTATTACATCGATAATGAGGTCAGGAAACTCGACAAGTTCACAAAGAGGTCGTTCTACCTAGAATAATAGCTCGACAATTTCGACAAAGCGACGAAAATTGATGTTGCACAGCCGAGACAATTCTCGCGTGATTATGATTGTAAATAATTTTTGTGAGCGAGCGAAATTTTTAGAATTGCGAAATTGAAAAATCATGCTACCTAATACATATCGTGATTTTGATTACATCTTTAATCGCAATCTGTACATTGTATCCATAATATCATTTATCACTTGTGAACAGAGATATTTGCACAAGCCCTTCGTCTCAGCCTCGTTAAATCAGTATAAACGTTTGCGATTGAGCTAACGAACCGTGGCCAAGACATCGAGCTTTGGAATGGATCTCGTCGAGGACAGGCTCGACGTGACGAGATATCGACGGATATCTCGTGAAATCTACGGAGACGCGGAGATTGTTCTAACTAGTATAACAGGTTGACAGTTAGCTAACACGAGAGGCTAACACGAGGTCGGTGACGTGAGACCGTGTCGCGACTGGATTTCCAGTGACGAAGTTGGATTTGATTAACGAAGAGCGCCGCGTATCAGCGTCATCATACGTAAACAACGCTAATTACAAGGAAATTCTGGCTCGCTCTTTCCCGACAAACCGTGATAATGTTCACGAGCAGAGTCTCAGGGAGAACGGTGAACGAGAGAGCATCGTAATATTGACGTTCTCAATTCAACGAAGTCGGATCAGCAAACGCGGCGATTGATTAATTTAATCCCTCGGATTAACGTCAGAGGCACGAAACTCACTTTCGGGGATTCACCCTTCTAATGATTTTTATGCGTCCTGATTGGACGGGCGTTAACGATTCGTGGTTGACACAACTCCCGGTCCGGGATTGCGCGCGGATCGAAAAGGAGGCTGCGAGCAATGATGACACAATTCCGCTGCTATTTACTCTGGCTAAAGAGGTTAACACGTTCGTTGGGCTGCACTAATGTGGAGTTCTCGTCCCGGCGGTATTATGTTAAATGAGATAATACAGGCGTGGATATCATCATCTTAACTCTTTGAGGTCCAGTGAGACATGTTCAAATATAAACGAGACTCTCTAATTTCTCGCTCAACAAATGTTTTATAATATTGACCATACTGAACTATTCTTTGATCATTTATTTTATCATTCTATCAAACAATCATACATGGTCACGTGTTGTTTGCAAACATAATCAACAATGAGTAAGCAAGAATACTACCGGTTGTGTTACGCAACGAACTATTATTAAATTTTTAGTAGGAAAATATAAAATAAAATTTATGAAAGACTTCAAAAACAGTTTACACATGATTTCAAGATCTCAAATCTTTAAGTGATGTGATTTATTCAGATTTGAGTAACTAATATTTTAAAAATAATGGCAAGATTATTGAAAATGTGCAAAATTGGATACTCTACCAAAAGAGAAATAAAAATAATAGGTATAATAATCTACCAAAAGAGAAATAAAAATAATACTCAAAAGAGAAATAAAAATAATAGGTATAATAATAAGTATAATATTTTTAAATAAATTTTTTGTATAACTTTAAAAATCAATTTTGTTAATATTGTATTTGAACAACTTAGTATGTTCAAGCGTGTTTTAAAAAACTATATCTTTGACAAATATTAAGGTCAATTAGCTTATTTGGAAGAGAAGTGTTTAAAAATTTTAACTAAGAAATATTCTAATAATTCAATCAAAATATAAAAAATTGTTTATGTAGTAAGATTGGTAAAATCGACAAGTTGTCGGAAAAATTCGACATGATGCGCAGTATTTCGCATGATGATGATTTCTCGAATTGTATACTGATACCTATATTATATATAATATAATATATATAATATAATAAATGCGCGTAATTTTCAAGCTTTTCAATGATAGAAGAAATAATTATCGGTGGAGAAATGCTATTGATTTGATACTTACATTCGAGATGGCGCGTTATAGATTAGATTGACAAGTTTTTATTTTTTTTTTTACATAGTCTTTACCAATATATGTTTTATTATCATTGAATGTTTAATTTTATTGATAAAGTTTAATTAATACAATAATTTGTGCAATTATATTATCGTAAGGCAAATTTTTTAAATGTTTATTATAATATTATTAAATAAAATGTATTGTAGAACTAATGTTGTCAGAAATGTATGAACCGTCCAAAATGAAATCTATGAAAAGTGAAATATTACATATGTTTCTCCACAATAAACAGTTGTATTTTTCATTAGAAATTGATAATATCTTACTTCTTATTTTTGAATTTTTACGTTTCGATCCCATTTTTGTATCTAGTGATCCTATAAATCTTACAAGATAATTAGACAAGATGTGCTAATTCTTATAAAAAATGGAATCCAAAAGAGTTAAAAGCGTCATTTTAAATGAACATTGTTATTTTAAATGACAGCTCTTACAAAAAGACAATATTAGAGTTTTTTTTCAAATTTTTCGCTCTATTCAGTTCTGTATTTTTTTCATCATAGACAAATACATGATAAATTGCAATGGCAACAATAAATCGAGAATAATGTGTTTATCTTATATATGTACATTCATAGAAAATTCATAGAAAAGTTTAGAAAACTAGAGCGATGTTCCCAAAGAATATCTTTAACGAAAATCTAGAAAAATACAAAGAACTGAAGTTATTATTTCTTCATTATACAAGGAAATAATCATTACACAGGGTAGGAAAAACACAACCGAATGATATAATCGAGAAGGAGGTGATTGTACAATTTAAAATGAGTCAAATGATAAATGATAAAATAAATTTTTTTGAATAAGACTTTGTTTTTGAAAAAAAAAGATTTATTCGAAATTTATTCTATCATTTCGACTTATTTTGAGCTATAAAATCACCCCCTTTCTGATTGTATCTTATTTCGGACTATCCTGTATATATCCTGTATATCTCTTGTACATGTACAAGATACATATATCATCGCGTTTGCAAGAATATAATATTGTTAAAATAAAGTGCAAGTTGTTGGCGTAAGAGCGGTCAAAGCGGCGCGTGTTGCGTACGATGTTTTGCGTCACTGGTAATATGCATAAATAGAAAATATGACCTATTTTGCGCGGAAACATGTACGCTAATATATCTTCCGGCGTGAATCTTTAAAGCTCGAGAATACTTTTTGTTGCTCATTCAGGGAAGAACGGACGCAATCGACACGATGCGATGACTCGGATAGCATATGCGATGCCGCACGAACGATATCCGGGTGACCTGTTATTGGATTTTTATAAAGGATCGTTCGAAACGAAATGAACTCGTAAAGCGACGAACACAATACGATCCCAGTAGTAAGTCGATACAGGCAGAAAGTCGTTAGAGGAATAAAAAAATGGTTGGAGAGGACGCGATTCCCTTCCGCGCTCATTCCTGTGTATATCATGTCGCTAATGGAAATCGAGTCGCCGAATGAACATCGAAATGTGCACTTCGTATACATATTGTCTGCATCACGTTCATTAACGGCATAACAAAAGACATCGAGTACTGGATGCCAATTGGCGATTCGAAACGCATTATCCAAGGTACCGAAAGTCATTGAAAATTTATTGCTAAATTTACTAAAAAGATTAAGAAGACATCCCGCTTGCAATCCTTCGTCGAGGATAAGACCGTCGAATGAAATTAGAAAAATCTTCCTTAATTCTTCTTTAAATGGCGAATTAAAATATCATTAAAGTCAACAATGAAAGTTCTGGAACACATTATTAATAGATTTTCAGACGAAATCAAATTTTTATTTTGATCATTAGATCCTAGATCAGAATGTCATCTTCAGTTTACTTAATTTACATTCTTATTTTATTTTACTTTACTGTTTTTTAGCTTCTTTATCTTTTTTAATTGGATTTTTAATGTGCTCCTGCTATCCGCAGCCATTTCTGTTACATGAAATTGAGGAAAGAGGCTTCAAGAAACGATTCTAACCGATCTCGCAGTAGATTTTTATCATTACTTGCGATCAAGCGACGCTGCAGACGCCATTATACGTTTGCAACGAATGGAAGATAGGTAGGGATGATAGAGCGGAAGATAGAGCGACGTTGAGAGGTTAATTTTTTATTTTACTGAAAAATGAGGAATATAGTCCGAGGGGAGATCGATGGAACTGGTCTCGAGAATTAATTCGCGGTTGCTAGCAGATTCTATTGACGGTCGCTTCCCGTCCCGGCACTCCCGGAGACGGCGCGGCGTCCGTAGTATTTCCCTTCGATAACTGGAAAAAACGAGCATGAAAAAAGAGCGGAGTTCGATTTATGAACTAGACAAAGAGATTATGTTTCCGACGTAGGTTTTCGATGAGTGACGAATGGCAGGATGCAAGAATGGTAAACTATCGCGCTAAATCAAACACTTCAACACTGCGTGCACTAAAGCAGTTTAGTCTATGATCGTATTTAAAATCTAAACCATCGTCAATAAACGATATATATATATATATATATATATAGAGTTTTCTATAAGTTCTAAAAGTTTTTTAAATTTTTCAGCATGTGTAGTTTACGTGCGACGTCGTCAAAAATCGCGAATCAATTTACATTGTTGCGTCAAGATTTGTGAAATTTTAAATAAATTTAAATAAATTTTTAGTTAATTAAATAAAAATATTACACAGACAATATTACACAGATCGAATTATTATTAAAATTATTTCCTATATATAACGTATCAACAAACGTAATATACAGGGTATATATAGAGTGTTAAAAAAAACCCATTCAATATTTATATGATAGATAGTACATACTATACTAAGCAAAAAGATCTTAGTAAACACAGGTTGAAAGGTCCGTTTCTGAGATATAAACATTTTTGTATGTTAGCATCATGATTTTACTGTCGTACGTATAAGAAGCAGATAATCTGCCTAAGTCTTTATCTCGCTATTTATAGGTGTTCCACCTTCCATGTCTTCCTTCCATTTTTATATACGCTTGACATCTTCCTTTTTATCGCAAGATTCACAAGCACTGATTGATGATAAATGACTGAGTTTTATTGAAAAACCTGTATATTAATTGATAATTAATTGATAAAATTGTAAATATATAATAAAATGCTAAAATATTTATAGGATTTTTAGAAATAATAAAATTAATTCAATAAAATAAGAGAGAATGTATAATAAAAATTAAATAAAAAAAAAATTTTCTTTACTATATATTTTATTTAATTAGATTATATATTTTTTATTTTTTTTTTTTAGGTTAGCTTTAGAAAGCAGAGAGATCTATTTTTCAAATTTTATAGCTTTTCCTTGAGTAAGATTTATAATTCATTGTATTCCTTGCCTCAAAATATGACGCTGTTTCCTACTATAGTAGTTTTCCATCCACAAGAATAATACTGATGTTTAAAAATTGGTAAATCTTTCGAAGATTTGGATTTATAAGAGATTTTTGAATTTATTGAAATTCGATATCACAATTTAAAATTCAAAATAGTAGGTTCAATATGATTTGAAACTTACAAGATATTTTTGACAATGTTGTTGAATTCAAATAAACATATATGTTAAATTAAAGAAATTTTAAATGGTATATTTAAAAAATACTGCATCCAATGTAACATAACGGATATAATTACAAAAAATAAATAAAATCTAATAAATAATGCGTTTGAAGATCTATAAATTCAATCAAAATTTTAGAAATTTACCATTTATAATGAAAAATTTAAAATCGTGTAAAATTAAAGAAATTAATAGACTCATGTTTTTCATAGATAGCTGAGATTTGCTGCATTTTATGATGATTTTGCATTTTATAATGATTTTGAGAATTTGTTGTAGGGAGATTCTATAGATTGAAAAATAGATAAGAAATAATAAATAGTGGAATTCACCGTTCTTCGAGTTGCTCGCGCATGATATTATTCGCTATGATAATTATTTATTTTGGTCGTGGCGTGCACCATGGGGAGGAGCGACAGCGTGTTCTTTTTCCGTGATCGCGTGGATAGCATCCTGTTTCCGGTGTACCGCGCGCTAATTTAATAGCATAGTCGAGTGCTGGCTTGTCGCGTGCGCGCAAAACGCCGTGTTTCTGCATTCACATCACGCGTAGACCGGGACGCGGGTATGCAACGCGGTAGAGCAGAGTTCAATAGCCGGCGGTAACTCCTAATTCATCTCCCTATCGTTGAGAAAGCGTATACCGCCTCCGGACTAATGAGACATTTCTTTTTCTGCGCCCGAACTATCTCGACTGCGCGTCCATGGCTAATGGTATTACCATTGTTCACCCCGCCCCTTTGATGCGGATCTGGCTTAAAGACATTATCACAATATACCTGCATTATGCGAGCGGTTCTTTTGACTATGCATTATCTTTTTTTTTATGTCTCGGCAGGATCTCTATTATGTAGAAAAAAGTGGAAGATGCGCAAAATCTGGAATTTTCAGAGAATTTTTTTTGGAGAAATCAGTACATATGTAGGAAATGTTATTGAATATGATGAATTTTGTTTACATTTGCAAGTATGAAAATGTATATTTTTTAATGCCGAAATGCCATACAAGTTCTGTTTGAAATTTTCATTATTTCATATATCCATTTTGTTGAAATTTTTTAATTTATAACTTTTAATTATTAACTTTTGTTTAGATCTTTAAGCAAGTTTTGTCTTATTTTAACGATTTACGCCTTGATATAAAAAAAAATTTTTTTTACGTTTTTTGGTAAATTCTATTTCCTGAAATTTTTTGGAAATAAATGAAGGGGAATCCCGTTAACCTACAATCCCAATTGCCAACAGCTTCGTTTGCCTATAACATTTTGCCAACAGCTTCGTTTGCCCACATTCCCGATTGCCAACAGAGCGATTGCCTACAAGCAATTATTGCGCACATACACATTACACACATGACATTATTGCGCACATACACATTGCACACATGACATTATTACGCATATACACACATGATTCCACATGGATTGACAACTTTCCACGCAAAGCGAGATTCAACACAAACCTATGTGTCTAATTTTTTAGTGGAGTCCCCCCGTAGGGAGGTGGAACATACTGCATCCACGCATGTATTTTCCAAAAACGAGATTCCACATGGATTTACGACTTCTCACGCAGAGTAAAATTTAATTTAAAATAATAATTTGGTTCGAATTGCGCTCACGTATCTTAATTGTACCTTAATACATTTATGCACAAAATAAGAGACGAATGAATTGGTGTAAAGAAAACATACAATTGTTTTTCAAGACAACTTTATGCAGTTTATAATATGCAACTATATAATCTTTTTATTTTATATGTGCAATCTGTATATGTGCATGATAATATTCTGTACAAAATGTAAATACGATTTCTTTATTTCATGTGTGCAATAATACCATGTGTACAATGTATATGTGCGCAATAATGTCATGTGTGCAAAGTATATGTGCGCAATAATGTCATGTGTGCGATGTGTATATGCGTGTGTATGTTTATGTATGTGTTTATGTTTTAATTTTTAAATGTGCGCAATAATTGCTCGTAGGCAATCGCTCTGTTGACAATCGGGAATGTAGGCTAACGGAGCCCTCCTTAAATGAATAAAAAATTTATACAAGAAATATCGATTTTGTGAAAGTTCTCCACTTTTTCCAATATTTTTTTTTCTGTTTAAAATGAGTAGGCAAAGTCCGCCCAGTGTCGGACACTTAAGGTATTTCAAAATTGGAAGGAGTCGAAAATGGGAATCAATACTGCTTTATTAGCGTATAGTTAATGAAGTGTAAAAACAATATTTATGATGAAAGTACGTAAAGAAATAAGCACGTTTGAAATAAAGATAAAAATATTCATAAAAAACTACACGTCTCAAAAAATACTTCCCAGTACACAGGATGTGTAAAAAAATAATATCCCAGGGTATCCCAAAACTGACGATAAATATTTTAATGAGAGATTCTTCGTAATATTTTAAGATAAATATTTCAAAACGAAAATGTCGAACCTAATAGTTTTCAAATTGGAAGAATTTAAGAGGATCCTAAAATCGTCTGTTTTACCAACAGAATACGATTTTTCAAAAACGCTATTTTTCTAATTACCTTTACAAATTTTGAAATCTTTTTCCACAAAGAAATTATAAACAATGATAATGAAGAATTTATCGGTTGATTTTGTAATAAAAACGACAACAAATTTTTTTTTAATTATTCAATTTTTTGTCGTTTTCTTATAAAATCGATCAGTAAATCCTTTATTATTGTGTATAATTTAATTGTGGAAAAGGATTTTAAAATTTGTAAAGGTAATTAGAAAAATAGCGCTTTTGAAAAATTGCATTCTGTTGAATTACGAATGATAGAGCTAGAATTTCGTGCGCTCAGGGATGGCAAGATGATTAGTGATAAAGATGTCTCCATAAATGTTTTTGACAGTAATGAAAGATAGATTGTACAAATATGCAATAGATTAAAAAAAAATATTTCTTTTTATCTGTAAGAAATTTATTATAAAAATGGTACTCAATAGCTTAATATTATGACATTGATATTTGTTAGTTGTCAAAATGTCACTATCGTTTATTTCGTTCATAATCTTTGTGTAAAATCAGTCGATAAAAACTTATATTTGTCATTTATATAGAATACGTATATATTATTTATTCAATTATGATACACGTTAAAACATCGATATTCTTTTTTAAAAACTGTAATAAAACACTTTTAGTAGTTCGGAAAAACAGAATTAGCACGAAATAAATAGAAACGGGAGTACTTTTTAAAAATCCACGAAATTTAAACACATTTTTTTCATAAAAATTCTTTTAAATTTATTTTACATTTATTTTTATATATTTTTGAACTTTTCATCTTAATTTGTATATGTTCTTCTTAACACTTCTCTTTATGTTGCAATCCATAATTTAGAATAAATAAATTTCAAACACGATGCTTGTGATAACAATAAAATATTTGTTAAGAAAAACGTAAATTATGAATCAATCATATTTTTTCGTTCAAAAACAATACTAATAAAATAATAAATTAATAGTATATTATTAATAAAATACCTATTTATTTCTAAGATCTTATTACAGTTTTTAAGAAAAAATATTGATGTTTTGACATATAATTGAGTAAATAATCAGTATGTGCATATTAACGACATATTGTATATTAACGACAATCTTTAGTACAAAGAATATTTTTATCGACCAATTTTACACGAAAACTTATGAATCAAAAGTGACATTTTGACAATATATCATAATATTAAACCATTATAAATTTTTATAACAAATTTTTATAATAAATTCGTTACAAATAAACAGAAATAGTTTCTTAATGTTAACTATAATGTAATTTCGTATTTGTACAATAATTTCATTATTATCAAAGGCATTCATGGAAGCACCTTTTTTACTGATTATTTTGCTATGTCTGAACGCACGAAATTCTCTCTGTCGTTCGTAATCTTTAAATTCTTTCCATTTGAAAACTATTACAACCTCTCGACATTTTTTATATAGAATATTCATCTTATATTGTTATAAGGACTCTCTCATTAAAATATTTATTATCAGTTTTGGGACATCCTGTATACTACATTCTGTATCCTATAGAAACGATACATACAAGAAGCGATAATTACCAGAAAAATGAGGATAGGAAAGTTATTCTTAACACGATGGTTATATCTTAAATTCTGTGAGCAAATTATTATAAAGTAAAAGAAACATACAATTTCAAAATTATTGTTTAATAATTAAATTATAAACCTTTCTACAATATGAAACAAGTTTATTTTTAAATACAATGGTCACATTTAAAAATCAATGTTCTCGTGATCTGTACATTCAAAATGTGTCCAAATATGGGAAAACTGTTATTGTCCAATATTGAGCAAGTTACACTTCATGATATACTCGTATAAAATCATTCTATAACCTCATGCTTTTCAATTGTCTTATTATTGTGTTTATACGTAGTCTATTTAATGACAAATAAAATAAATACAATACAAATAATTATTAAATAACTCACGAGACAAAACAGCAGATAAGATAAAATTACCAGCAGCACAAATCTAACATTCAATAAACCTTTACTCATTATTAGCTTTTTGATTGGACAAAAAAATCTTGTTACATTTCATAAAGACTGTGACTTATTTATATGAATACTATAATAGCAATTGCTTTTTTATTAACAGTAAAAATATTGTTCGGTATATAGTGTCCGGTATTAGACGCACTTCCCTTAACTTTTAATTTTTTTACAAATTATGAAGAAGAAAAATATAAAAAATTGGATATATATATATATATATATAATTAAATCTATTTTAGATTTGTTTTAAAAAATATAATTTTTCGTGGATAGAAATTTAAACGAAAATGTCTGGGAAATCAGACAGTTTTCGAAAAATCTTTTTGCAAAGTTTGAACAAACATCTTGATCAAGATATATTTTGATGCAAATATGTGATATTAATCGAGTGTTCAGTAATTCTTAGAGATGAATAAAACCAGCCAGTTGACATTTCAAACTTCAATCTCTCGCTCTTGAGATGAAAGCGAAATTATATATAATATAATCTTACTCGCATTTACGTTAACGTAAAGCTGAAAAGTAACGTCGCGCAGGATAAAAGAATAATTTGCCATCCAAATATTTTCGAATATTACGGGGATGATCACAAAAACCTCACAAAAGGTTCATTTATCGCAATTGATGAAAAACTAACCGACATCGCATTACGATCCATTAGCTCGCACGCACGAAATTTCGACAACGTTATCGTTTGGTCGCGACGTGGGTCTCCCCGTCGTGGGGGGAGAAAATTATATCATGCAGTTGTAACTGAGCGGGGAAGATTAGGTTCGCGATGAAGGGTATGAGATAGGTCATTGCATGATATCGACTGGCGTGGAATACAGGATGAAGCGTAAGCCATTATTGTGGATGGACAGTCGCGCTATCGTAAATACGCAATGTGCGGTACGGCGAGACATCTTTTTTTTCTGGGTCCCCAATATTGTCACATGTGACGAAGAGAATCTTGAATTGCTCGACAAAACCCTAGGCTATAGTAAGCTGTATTGCGAGTTGTCCGTTGAGATCCTTGCACGCACGCGAGGTATCATTTGACAAGTCCCGATATAGAATCTGAGTCTGATGTGTCACCTGCACTGTCAATATTGTCTTGGTAATAAAACATAACCGACTATTAATTTGGAGACATTTCGCGGAAGCTCGTCTCCCATGTTGATATCTCACGTATCAATAAACGTCGGCTCTTTATTCCATAGCTTGATGAAAAATGTAACGTATTTGCTGTAAAGTTAAAGGGTTCACAATTTCGAATTCTATGTTATAATTTACAATAAATTTTGCAAATTATTATACAAATCTTCTCTAATGTTAGTTTTAAACTTTTGGAATTAATCAACAAACAATTAGAAAAAAAAAACGCTCGGTGTTTGCAAAGCAAACGTATATTTTTAACGTATGTTATTTTATTGCTGTACTCGTATATTGGTTTGATTTCCTGATAGAGAATCCTGATAAAGAATACTAAGATCTTGACGAAATACAGATGTCACATTCAGTCTTCGCTGCAAGCATTAATTCACGTTTTTTCGTAACGTGAATTAACATAAAACGAATTTATCGCTCGACGCGAGAGCTGTGCAATTAAAAACATTGTTCTTAATGAATTACAATCATCGAGATCATCCACATGTCTGGACATAATCAAACTAGGAAACATTTGCGCACCGTAAAAGTAACAATAATAAATTATAAAGTATGGAAAAAAATTGTTAACAATTTTTTCATTTTCATATCTAATTATTTAAATTGTATAAATAAGATAAAGAGACAAAGACGAAAAATACACGCGGGTGAAATAAAATACATAAAACGTGTGTAAGCATGTTATAAGAAAACCTTACGCGAGAAAAGATTTTAGAATTTGATGACATTGAAAGGACGCGACTAGTATCTCTATAGAACCATGTGAAAATATAATACTTTGGTTCAAGTGGATCGGCTTCAACACTTTGACTGCCAAGATTTCATTGAGTTTAATAAATTGATTATATTATTTTAATATTTACTTTATTATTTTTTAATGTCTTAATATAATTTATATATATTTTTTAATACCTCCCCCTTTAGATATTTTAGTAAAATTTATTTTTAATCAACTAAATAAAACCTATGGGTAACGAGACTTTTGCGGAAATTTGCGTCACTCAGATATGAGTGACATGGCAGTCAAAGTGTTAAAACATAATAACAAAGTATCAAATAGTAATATAAAGGAATGATATGTAATGGGAAATGATATGATAATGGAAAATAATATTGCAAAAATTTACATTAAAATTTCATAAAAATGAATTTGCAAATAAAGCAATTCGTGTAGAACTTAAGCAGAAATTTAAAAGAAATGAATCTACGCATATCTGATGAAGTTGAACCGAGATTAAAATTAATCTATGTTGATGGAACCGAACATAAATAGTAAGCACCCCAAAATCTCATAAAAGCATCTATCAGCCAAGCTTATGAGAAAATGTCGCTCGGTAAAAAATTTTTTATATATAAATATATATAATTAATTATATATAAAATATGTCCATATATGTTTTCCTTCTTACAATTTCTCACAAAATTAATTTCTCTATTCCTATACAAGCTAAATAATGATAAGAAGAAATAAAAAATAAATATAGAATATAAATAAAGAATAATTTTAGTATTTTTTTAAATAAAAAATAAAGTTTGAAAAAATAAGAATAAATTGCTCCTATATAATCATATATATAATTTTTCTGTACGATTATCTATATATGATTATATTCTCATTATTTCAAACTTCTTTCACTTTTTATAAAAAAAAAACAATATTAAATATTATTCTTGAATTACTTTTTATTTCTTTTTATCATTATTTTTTTTAGCTTGTATATACAAATAAAAATTATTTGTGAAAAGAAAAACATATATGGACATATTTTGTATATATATAATTATATATATTTGTAAACATTTTTGAAACATTTTTACCGGGTGACAATTACTCAACAAAAGGATTTATTATATTTTAAAACCAATTGGATCCACTTAACAAAAAATGTATAAAAAAACGAAAATAATTGTTTTTCGCAGTGTTTAGATGTTGAATATAATCTTGTTTACCGTTTGCTCTATTATATCACAATTTTAATAAATTCGCAATTAAAATTGCACTTAAGGTTCAAAAACTACGGAAATCGATTACTGTCGTTCATGCTCGAAAAAAATTATTTTTGTATTATCAGTTCGAAATGCATCTCGTTCAGATTAAACATTCCGAAAAAAACAATTTATCTTGATTTATTTTGATCGATTTATCTTACAGCTGAAGAGACAAACAAAATTATAATTAAATCCATAACACAAGATATAAAGCAAGTATTTAAGTAATACAAATATCTTCGTTTTATAAATATATCCATAAGACCATATAAATAGATCATTTTTTTCTAACTCTGCTTATTTCGTGAGACATATAGTAATTTTCGTGACACTCTGTATCTACAACACGTATATTTATATATAAATATTATTTAGAATACTCCATGACTCAAAAAAAAACTAAAAAAGAAGTGTTTTTGACATATCTAAAGAGCTGCGCGATTCTTCAGACACGTACATCTGGCAGTACATGTAGAGAACAGTGCGATTTCCCAGGATCTCCACCCTTGCACGTGGAACAGTCCATACCTGACGGCGCATGCGTACGAGTATAAGCAGCGGTGTGGGACACGGCAATACTATATGTCAACCTAGGAACTCGATATCCATTCGGAATCAGGTCACAAGATAATCGATACCTGGACGCTATAGATTACACAGTCGCCTCACTTTACCCATGTCTCACGGACGCTGGTGTCGATCGGTCAATTTCTATGACACGATGAAGAGAGACATCGAGTGTCTCTCGCTCGAAAGCAACAGGATGCTCGAGCACCGTAAATTTTCGATTTGTCCGCGGTGAAGAAAAAGATAAAGATTTAAATGCGTTAACGATCGCGCAATGTAGTGTCATAAAACAATCAAAGAAACGTCCAAGATGAAACAGTAACAGTTTTAGTTTCTTAGATCAAATATGGAAATTCGAAAATTAAGCAATTGTATCTTGTTGTTGTCATATTTGTCACATTTGTCGACTCGAAAAGAAGTTACCGTGCACGATCCTGAAAAATTTAAAATATACTTGAAGGATACATCGATACTCGAGACTATCGTATTCAAATTTTTGTATCACGCAGATATTTCCAAATTTCACTATTACACGGAAACTGTTCTCTCCCCCTTTAAACCGTAAGCCAGTGCAAACTATCATATATGTATACCGTCTCACATGTATGATGTTTACCGACTCGGAGAGTTCAAGGAAAGTATTGATTTTGTCTCGTATACTTCCGAAAGGTGCTTTGAGGTGCCCCGTTTAAAGACGCACACATTGTACAGCCAATCTTCAGATAAGATTTCAATTCTGAAGAGAAGAATGTGCTTGAACGTCCGTTTAAGTGCTCGAACCATTCGTGGTGAATACCGTGAAACATTTCAAGGTAAACTCGAACGCGGAATAACGAGAGAAAAGTTCCTTTAGCTCATGCTTCCCGGTTAGCAGAGAATTGATACAAGTACGAAACAATAGCGATGATTCTAAAAAATCAATGGGTGCATTTAGCGGATTCAACAGTCGAGTGAGCGTTCGTTACTATTGGTACATTCTTCTAGATTTATTGTGGATCTAAAAGTTTATTCCAATCACAGGCAATAATCACTCAACTGTTGAATCCGTTGAATGCACCCCATATCTTTTCCCGACAAACCTATATATATATATATATATATATATATATATATATATATATATATATATATATATATACACGCACACGCACACACGCGCGCGTGGGCACGTGTGTGTGTGTGTATTTTTATATATATATAAAATAAATAAATATAAATATATGTATATATATATATATTTATTATATGACATATTATATACATATATATATAAAAGTTAAGAGAAAAGTTTTATATACAGTGTCTCATTTTAAATGACGACCTCAAATTTCTCTTGAACAGTGCATTTTAGAAAAAAATGTTTCAGGCAAAAGTTTTTTGAGGGGGACATAAGATGGTACCATTGGTTTAACTTTGGGTGGCGTTGTCAAAGTCAGGGCAAGGTCACTTTGAACTTTTTAAACAAAACTCCCCCATTTTTTTATTACATATTCTCGTAGATTACCTCGAGAGTTTTTCAAATCACTATAATAAAATATTTTTTTTCATCAAATAGGGTGAAAGACCACTTTACTGACAATGTCTAATTATTGTCAATCAAAATTAAAATATTTTTTGAGATGTAAAAATTATATCTTATATTACTTTATTAATTTTTAATAGAATCTTCAACATATCTAATTATTATTATAATAGTCAATTAAAAATGAAAACCATTTCTTTAATTAAAAATAAAATTTAAAGTTCGAGAAACTCATTTTTCTGCCGAGTTACGTCTATTTTTATTAGTAAAGTGCATAATCAGTAGCTACAAAGATAAGCAATTATACACAAATTTGATCAGTAAGTCTCATGGGAATACATTTTTCTGATAAAATAATGTTGAAATAAAAGAAAAAAAAAAATATTGAATAAATTATTAATTTATATAATTTTTTTATTAATGCCAATAATATGTTCACTTTTTTAATGTTTTTTCTAATACTGTCAACAGTATTATGGTCATTAATCATAAAGCGAACATAATACTGGCATCTTGGAAGAGACAGATAATATATCAACAAGTGTTATCGACATGTATCTTCATATGCTTCTTGCTCGAATATTCTAGAAGGTATTATTGTAACACTATCATTTTAATTTAATATTACTATATTTAATATTACTAGATTATATTGGATATTATTGTAATACTAGATATTATATCGGATATTATTCTAAAAATTTATTTGACGTATTTGAGGTTAATGTAAATAAAATAATTAAAAGAAAATAGAGATGTGTTAAATAAAATAATTTTTAGAATAATACTCTATTAAGAATTACATCAATAAAATGTTAAACAATATCCAATATATTAATTAATTACTTTTGACATTTAATTAATACATAAATTTATGAATACGCATAAGTTTATTTGACTTTTGCTTTTAGAACTAATATATATAATTAAAGAAGTCAAAATGAATAAGAAAAACATAAAAAAAAGATGTTTGTATAGTACAAGTGACATAAAAGAAGCATTGTCCTCAATAAATGCAATACATATTTATACTTGTAATAATAAACATAATATATTTAAACTTGTAATAATAAACATAAAATACGTACTTACTCATAATAAATACAATTCTAAATATTTAAAAAATATTGAAAAAATTAAAATTATTGAGTCATTTATTATGTATACATAAACATAAAAACGACTGAGACTTTATTATATAGATACCTATAATAATTTAATATGAAAAACTGCCAATAATGTGTTCATCTAGTTGCCAATATTAGGAACAATGAAATTTTGAGGTTGCCAATATTAGGTGCTACCGAGCTTGGCCATTTTTTTATTAATTAAAAAAAACCAATTAATTTTATTTAAACTTTTTTATCTTTTTCTTAAAATTTATAATTGAAATAATTAAAAAAAAATATTTTTATTACATAAATCATCATTTATTGTACAGATATTAAATCAAATATGACTAAACGCTTAATATGTCAGTAATATAGTCTTTCATCCTATTTTTCGAGTTATAAGGTTTGCAAATTACAGAACCGCTGGCATTAGCATTACTCAAGGTATACCACGTGGATGTTACCCGGTCAGATTTATACCTTTTGTGTGTGTGCGTGTGTGCGCGTGCGTGTGTGCGCGAGCATGTGTGCGCATGCGTGTGCGTGCGTGCGTGTGCGTGCGTGCGTGTTCGTGTGTGTGTGTGTGTGTGTGTGTGTGTGTGTATGTGCGTGTGCGTGTGCGTGCATGCGTGCATGCGTGCGTGCATGCGTGTGTAAGTTAAAGAAACTTTTCTCTCATTATTTTACGTTCGAGTTTGCACTGGCTCGCGGTATATAATATATATAAAATATATATAAAACACTTGCACATATTTTACATTTATAAATTACAGTTTTCAAATAAATAAATACTTGCCACGAAGAATGGGTATTATGTTTTATTGTAGCTTCTGAAATAAATTTTGTTCCTAAGAAAAATGTTCTTATTTCATAACTAAAACAAAAAGTAGTAAAAATATATACTGAATTGATCAAAAATTAAAAGATAAAAAGAATTATAACTATTAAAATGTCTATCTTTTAGTTTCATAAATTGTTTCAAATAGGCTTCAAACTCTCACAGCACGAAACTTCAATGAGTAATGACGCTGCCTTTATCAATCTTTAGAACCTTGACAATGAGATTGAGAACAAATCCTTGCTTCTAAAATTTAATCGAAAAAGCTTGCTCTAAATCTTATCAAAATATCGAGGCGAAGACTGATGAAGGCAGCTGTTAAGAATTTGCGTGCTGCGAGAGTTTGAAGCTCAGTCGTTTGAGAAGAAATTTGCGAAATCAAAAGGTGGATATTTTTAATAGTTATGATTATGATTGAATTTTAAATTGTAATTGGTCAATTTAATAAAATGAGTATACAATTTCTGTTGCTTTGTAGCTTTAGTAGCTTTAGTTGCTTTGTAGTTTTAGTCATGAAATAAATCCATTTCTCTTAAAAACAAAATTTGTGTCACTATTATATGTGTTATCGACAATACATCGAAAAAAATGTATTACTTTTAAATGATAAGGCTATTACTGTTTCTTTTTTTTATTATTTGCTTTCGATATCTTACTGACGAGCCAAATTTGTGACCGCACTCACGAGTGACGGGCAACTTCGTCGCTTGCTCGCGATCTCCGAAATCCCTCCAAAAACCGGTGTCTCTAATCGAATCTAATCTTTTAATAAAGTTGGGCGCCGAGAGAGGCATGAGAGAGCGTGCCATTCTTACGCAGAATTGATGCTAGCACTGAATACGGATCTTACCAGGAATCGCGAGCCGCAACGGTCCCGATAGCTACGGCCACTTAGCCACGGAATTGGCAGAGGGGCGGTTCGGTTCGCGGACGGGAAATCCCCGGGGAGGGAGGCGAGAGAGGTTGCAAATAAATAAATGACGCAACCAGTGATTAACTACATGCGAATTGATATTAATACCTTGCTCGAAAAAAAATAAGTATCTTCCGCAATTGTGTCAACAACATAGCATATATTGTTGACACAATTGCAGTCATAGCATAATTATGACTAGAAAATCAATCTCTATGCAAAAAGAATCAATATAAAATATAATAATAATTTTATTCTTTTTTCCATATTGCAAAAAGCTTTCAGAAAAGTTTCAAAATCATTTCAATCTTTCACATTTCTTTGTAATAATTATGAAAGACACAATTAAACAAAGAAGGAATCAATGATGATCAAAACTGGATCTTGGTTACTTAATAATATTTATACATACAGGGTGTCCGTTAAAAAAGGTCGGAGCCATGGTGGGAGCATGGAAGAAGTCAAGGAGAACAAAAAAGTCTTCATTTTGGTCTATCATTTTACAGTTTTCGCAATAGTTAACGAGTTATTAATTATTAAAAATCGCCGTATAAGCCCGGTCTATTGGCTAATGCAAGCGCGCGACGAGATGCGGCTGCTTAGCATCGAGATTGCGCGCGGGGAATTGTTTACAAGCAGCAATGGCTACACACAAGTGACGCTGAACCCCCGTTCTGAACTACGATAGTTTCTCGCCTTCTTTCTATCAAAATAAAATTTCCTAATGGCAGAATAGAAAAATGTTTTATGTATGTATATGTGAATATATTTGGTCTAGAAGTGCCGTTCCTGATTCACGCCGTTTAATCGTCGTCCGCTCGATGCGGTAATCCAACTGCGCGTAATTGTATCGCGAAATAGTCTTCGTTAATTTTAAAGTGACGAGGCAAAGCATGAAGAAAATTATACCGCGACCATATTTGTTTTAATGTAATAGTCTTAATTGAAGAATTAAACTTAAGATATGCAGATATGTGAACTTATGAAATATTTGAAATAAGTAATATTTGTTTAATTCAAGTAACTTACAGTATGTAATTTGTATATGTGTATATATAGAGAAAAATGTTAATTAAATATTATTTGTTTTAAGTTAATATTATTTGTTTAACGTAATGAGTGTATTTTAAGACTATTATTAAAAAAAATTCCTTCTTAAAGAAGGAAAATTCTTCAATTTCAAAGAAAATTCTTTGTTAAATGTAATTGTTACTTATTAAAAGAAAAAAATTAATTAAGTAATCGCGAGTATTTTGTAAGCAATAGAATTGATATTTTTCTGCGACATGCAGCATGTACACCTACATACATATAAAACATTTTGTATATAAAAAATTTTGCAGTTCACTCACCTGCAAGCACCATCACCAACCGCAATCAGATTGATTTCTTATAAATAAAAAATCATACAGGAAAGAATAAAAAATATAACATTATAAGATTTTTCACATATGTAATTAAAAATGATTCCTTAAAAACAAACTATAAAAGCTTGAGCTTTAAGACAGTCCAAGTAAAGTAAATGAGAAAAGTAAATGAAATGTATTTTGAAAATATATTACAATTCTTTAGCTCTGAGTAAAAATTAATTCAAGGATTTAAAGTCAGGTTTCAGAATTTTAATAAGCAGCAATATTTTTGATATATTTCAGTAATCTCATCAATAAAGTTTCAAATGCAAGAATCGCGGACATTTTGCTATTGCAGAGTTATTGCAGAATATTTTTCAATGATTGAAATACTTCAATTCTATCAAATGAAACACTTCTGAAATGTTTCTAAAAAATTTTTGTGTTGTATGGATTCTCATATCATTATAAAAAATTTTTTAGAATTATTTGGATGTTTTTACAGATATAATTTTGAACTGAATTGCGTAAAATGAGATGATGAGTCAACTTAGCGAGACATTTCTCGAATTCTCGTGATGACGTGATAAAACAGAAAAAAATGGGAACAAATTTTAATTCTTTGTTGCGCAGCATAGACAAACTTTCGAAACTAACAGCTGATGTACTAAGCCCACTTCAATAGTCGGCGATTGGTGGTCGAAGCTGTTCGTCTCGCGGCGGATGAGCTTGAAAAACGAACGTTTAACGAGCTCGTCGACGCAATGTTATTTGTCCGAAGAGTTTCAGAAAATTTTCTTCAGACCTTTCCGACATTCTGCTGAGACGACGCGACGAAACGGGAAAGATAAACGACGACAGTTTGTCATTCGAACGAGCGAAGGCTCTTTGCCGTCCGTAAGACATGGAAGTCCAAAGACGTCTCAAAGAAACATCCTAATCTGCAGATATCTTTCAAGAATCTTTTTAGATACCTTATAGACCTACATAGGCCTTTTGCATTTTTTGGCTACGCGATTGCCAGGCGATCGGATAATTTAATCTACAGAAAAAGGGAAAGAATTTCCAACACATTATCACAATGCTTTCACCGTGTCAATATATTTTTTTCTAGAGTTAGAGTGAATTGCATTTTGAATGAATGCACTTTTTTGTATTGTCAATTAACTTCGATAATTAAATATCTATTTTCTAATCGTTTAAACGATTACGTGAATCGTATGACAAAAATATTTTAAGAAGTAAAAAAGTTTATTTTATTTTCGGATTACTCAGGAAAATAATGAATAAGATGAGAATGTATTAGTTTCAATTATATTCATATATTTCCGATAATTACAACTACTTTTCTTTTAGAGAAGCGAGATTAGTGGATCTATATAGCTTTAATATGCACGCAATCTGCAAGAGATCATCATTCTGGCAAAGATCAATTAGTAGTAGTCGTCTCCTTCAATAATTTGACCACAACGATTATTATATGGTAGAGTTATTCCCTGGGATATTAACCCTGAGCACAAAGTATTCACTTCGCGTCTCTTTTGTTCCGAAAAATCAGTGCGTTTTATTTTCAAGACCAGCGTAATGAGCTAAGAGCAGCAGCCAAAGAACATTTCCTTTCTTGATTACTGTCTGGGTCTACGCAATTTAAAAATAAAATAGTAAAGAAAAAATCAATACTTGAAAGAAAAATTATATAAAATACGAAAAATAAGAAAAACTATATAAACTATATAAAATACATAAGGTTAAACATATAAAATCATTATAGACGTAATTTAATTTTGAAGACAAAAATAATATTGAATTCTAAGCTGGAGATATAAAATTTTATTCTTATGAAAAAATATTTCTGTTTCAAATATATAATAAAAAAAATCCATAATAAAAAAAATGTTCAACAATTAAAAAAATTTTTTAGAAGTTTGATGATTTAAAAAGCTAAAATTTGAAACAACTCAGATAGGCTAATGTATATAAATTTTACTTTATACTTTATTTTATATTAAATCATATAATGCAAAAAGTTGTATCTTTTACAAATGCTTAGCAATCATAAAATATTCAAATCAAATGAAAGAAGAGAAATCAAATAGAATAGTTATAAGATATAAATATAGAATAGTTATATAAGAAAATCAAATAGAAATAATTAATTAATAGAATTTATTTATAAGAATTTATATTTATAAGAATTAATTTATTAAAGATATATTGATTTATTTATTAAAAAATAAGAACATATTTATAAGACAATAATATTTGAGATTAGGACTGACTGAAATAAACAAATACGAATCAAAGAACCCAAATATCGGTCTTGCAGTACAAACTGCGGCGGATCTTGGTGCCCAATTATAATTTGTGAATTTTTATATTTTTTAATGCAAATTGCACGCTGCATATTCGTCGGTCTTGAAACACAGTTTTGCATGAAACCAGAAAAAAATCAATGACAAGACAACATTTAGCCTCTTTAATATTTGTATTTGTATATTTATAATATCTATTTGTTATTGAATATATATTGTATTATGACGAAAAATTTATTTATTACATTTTTGTCATGGTTTGATGCAAATTCGATATGAAGTCATAAAAAATTTATAAAAAATAGATGTTATAAATATATCCCTATTTTTTAATAAATAAATTAATACATGTTTTTCAATAACTTTTGTTAATTTTATATATACATTTCTATTTCGTTTTCTTACATTTTATAACTATAACTATTACCTGAGCATTCTTATAACAGATACAACTTTTTTGCATTGATTTAATAAAAGTAAAAGTAAAAAAAATAAAAATAAAAGTAAAAAATTTATGTACATCTATCTTTGTGCTCATCTTCAAGACATTCCATCATCATTAGAACATTAGGTGAAAAATAATGCACTTTTTATTCTCCTATATGATTTCTTATTTGCGAGAAATATAACTCCGTATCCATCTGGCGATGACGAGTGAGTGATTTTTAAAGCGGGCATAGTTTCATAAAATTTTTCAGATAAGATTCAGTACATCGCGAAATCAACAACTGTTTACTTAAGTTTTACAATAAATTTAAACAGAAACAATTTCTAAATTTATTTATATTCGTTATAACATCACATAATGATTGTTAAAATGCAT
Organism: Cephalotes varians; assembly: GCA_037157785.1. NCBI lineage: Eukaryota > Metazoa > Arthropoda > Insecta > Hymenoptera > Formicidae > Cephalotes > Cephalotes varians. The sequence continues at coordinate 383,069 of JANQDE010000090.1, forward strand.
CATTACATGATATATTGCATTTACATATGATATAAATGCTTCACATAGTAATATAAAAATAATATAACAATCTGAAAATAACTTTTCATACATATGTTGTTACAGTACTATAACAAAAAATTTAATTGTTGCATGATATACATTTTATAATTAGTTTAATGTAAAAGTTTTTGTTTTTATAAATGTAATAAATATCAATAATTCAATATAAATCAATATAAATAAAATAATTTAGAATTCTCAATCAATTAATTATTGCATATCATGATAATCATACTAAATTATTTGGGGAAAAAGTTATGTTAAAATTATTTTTATTTATTTCATAATTCGAGTCATTAGAATTTAAGGCAGATACAAATCTCAACTTTAACCAATGAGCTTCTGCGATTCCTTTTATATCGTGAAATCTATGCACTTCATTACCATGCGTGGTGACCCACTCGACAAGGAATTCCTTCCTCCTCCTTCTTCCGCGTTACATTCCAACATAGATCATTGTCATATTTCGACAGTAATTAACAATCGTGATTACAGCTCGGTCGGCCGAAGACCGCATTGCGTCAATGCTCAAATTGCTTCGCAACTTCGCTCATCCATCCCTATTCGCGCTCCTCTCTATTTGACCTCCGACGATATCGCGCCTAATTAAATGCTCGGTTATCGGCCGATGTACATGTAGATATCGGAACTACTGTGGTCCCAATATAGCCGAAAGAGTATGATATGGCCGGTTTTCAAGTGTTATCGACGACATTGCCTCGTTTGTTTCCTCTGAACAATAATTAATGCGCGATAATAATAATGATGAATTTTTAGACCGGAATTTGTACAGTCTATGTACCTACTGTAGAGCTCTCTTTTGCATTCGAGATAACGATAAGTCATACATATACACTAATCTGATAATAAGAGTTGATGATAGGCGCGTCTTTATCAGGCCTTTAAAATTTCCTACCCTTTGCATTTTATTTGATTAAGTTTGAAATGTTAGGGGTTTTAAAGATAAATTGGAACATGATTTATCAATGCTTAAATGTATTTTTATTCCTAGTAATATATTGATTGTTTTTTTTTCATTTTTTTCTTCTGCTATTTATTCGATTTATTCAAAATTTTATTTTATCATTATTAACAATTGAAAGTTTGCTTGAGCGGTCTTTGATGTAGAAATCTTCATGCTAGAAATGAACAAACAATTTTTGTGCTTTCGCCTACAATACCCTCTCCGTAAACTTTTTTTGCTGCTTGAACGATATTTTTGTCTTTTCGGAAGTAAAAAAATATTAGATGCCATTTTATCAGCATATGCAATATTCAATGAATTTGTGTTGCTGTAACTTCGAAACATCATCTTTCAGAATAAGATGCAAAACATAACTTGATATGAAGCTCAACATGTTTGCTCAAGTTGCAGCACCATCCTTCAAAAATCCTCTTATAAACTTTTCAAATAATCTCATAGATACAAATTTAAATGTGTAAACAAGATATAAAAAATAGATTACGAAATTTTTCTTCATTGAGAGAATAAATCCCTTACATTCAAAAATACGTAAAGCTACGCTTATAATTAATGTATTTATATTTATGTAGGAGAAGTTATATACCGACCTTATTCTTACTTGAAAAATTTATAGTGAATAACATTAATGAACTTCCTACATACATGTTATTTTTTTCTCTTACATTAATAGAGAAATCTTTTCTCCAGCCATCGGACAGATACATTCTTTTTTTCGCTCGACCGCGAAAAAGTCTTGATGAAGTTAGGTAAGGACGATTAATGTGCCATGCCGGATAATCGATTTTCTAGAGTAATTCACAACGACCATCCTGTATACACCACGCCAGATAAAATTGGATCCGCCCAACGAACGTAACGAAGTTTGCTAAACAGTGCCGCGCTCGTCTCCACGTCCGTTCTCACCATAATGTTGATCTTCGATCTTAAAGTGTAATGAACTTCGATAAACTGATCCAGAAATCAATCTCCCGACCAGAAGAAATCCTTCATTAAATGACATACGAACGTTACGAGTATAATGTTCGTAATAATTTTCTGCATTTACACTAAAAACACACACACACACACACACACACACACACACACACACACACACACACACGCACACACGCACGNACACACACACACACACACACACACACGCACACACGCACGCGCACGCACGCACGCACGCACGCGCGCGCGCGCGCACGCACACACACACACACACACACACACACACACATCGTATAATTAATATTAAAAAAATTTTTTTAATACAAAAAAATTTCTAAAATATAACTGTAAGAGTGAGAAAGGAGACACATAAATTATATTGTCCCTTTAGGAGGACAACTATACATTTCTTTCATGCTAATCATATATATTTTTTAGCAGAACTATTAATATAATTATTATTACTAACATTATAGTAGTAATGACTATAAAAATGATGCTCCTAATCATATTTATTTTACCATGTGACTATAGTCACAAATACTAAATACTTTTCTCTCAGTGTATAAAATATATAAAATTAAAAAATTTTTTTAAAGAGTCTTTTTGTACACTTGTGAAAAATGTATTTTATAATGAAAGTCGAGAAGGTGGAAACTTTGGATTGCCTTGTATTTATTTGCGATTGTTTCGTGACGCGCGCATTTGAAAATTAACGTAATTCACATTCTCTTTTTAATTAAACGGGACTTTTTAATCCCGAAAAATAGTTTACGCTGTCAATGTATAATTATCAGAGTGTTTATCGGTTTTTGTTTATACGAAAGTGACGCGTGTACTATAACTATAATAAGATAAGAGGGAACAGGTAACTTCGCCAACGATAACGATGATTTATGTTGATCTGATGAAAAAGAGAAAATAAAAAGAAGAATAGAAATGTAATTTCTCAAATTTAATTTAAAAAATAGTGCAAAGCTTCCATGCAATTTTTATACGTATAACTTACGTTCTATTTATATTCTACAATACAGTTGTCGAATCAAAAAAAGGTAAATGGCAATATCCCTATTTATGTCACTTTTAGTAAGTGAATTGCGGGAGTTGCACAAAATGAAATTCTCCCTCTCTTTAAAGTTGAAACTGTCCGCGCTGTTTACAGAGCGGTTATAATCTCTATAGAATCAAACGTTACGTTTGTTCCAGAGGTGACGATGTGCAACGATCGATCGAGCTGTTGGACAAGGTACTCTCAGAGTACGACGAGCACGACGCGGAGAGCGAAGGTGGCGGTGGTGGCGGTGGCGGCGGTGGCGGCGGTGGCGGCGGNCGGCGGCGACGGTGGTGGTGGCGGCGGCTGCGTCGGAAGCGGAAGCGGCGGGGGCATCGGGGACTGCGGCAGCAGCACGGAACCGAGTATTGGCCTCACGCCCGACGATGAGAGTCCGTCTTTAGGTACCTTTTTTCCTTTATCGTCTCTTCCCATTTCTTATTCCTCACAAGACAGCCGACCTTTCCATATTTGCCGAGCGCGATTAACGTTCACACGAAGGACGTTACTTGAATTGATTGATGCTACTTGGTCCTGATATTTTATTATTAATTTTTCTTTTTATCTAAAAGATATTGATAAAAATGAGAAAGAGCTATCTCATATTGAAGTCATATGAATGAAATTTATATTACTAAAATTCGAATGAATTTCATTTTTGACAGTCTTCTAAAAACTCTTTTTATTCAGTATGACAATTAAGTTAAGTTTTACTTGTATCCTTCGATTTATATATGGAATCACTGTTGTATTCTTGTTCGATCTTTTATCCTTACATTTTTGTTAATATCTTCAGGTATCCGCATCGCATGACACGGTCTGAGAATTCTACCGTATCGCTAACCATAGAAGTCTTTAGATTTGACCCTATTATATATATAAGATTCTAAATTTTAATCTTCCCATTTGTAATAGAAAACGTCGTAAATCGTAAAAGCTTTAGAGATACATTATTGTATCTTAAGATAATAAACTCTCTAGGATAATTTGAAATTATAAAAGATAATATAAAGTCTTAATCCAAAACACACGCACGCGCGCACTCGCGCACGCACGCACTCGCGCACGCACGCACGCGCGCACGCACGCACGCACGCACATACAAAGTGATTACAAACATAAAGATTCTAAATGAACGTCAAGTCCATTGTATAAGTTTTTATAAAAGATTTGCCTCGACCTTTTGCATTTCTTTACAAAGAATTCTGTTATTCAAAAACCATAAAAAATATGTTCTTTGCGTAAATATGTTCTTTGCGTTTTTAATTCATTTTTTTCCACGAAATTTTGCGTAACGTCGGACAGAATTGACCAATATCTGATGGCCACAGAAATCAATCCCGAGTTCTCGAGTACACACGCCAATAAACTGACAGACCAGGCATGGCGAATTAGTTCCGTTTTTCTTTTTTATTCGGATATTTGTCACGAAACAGATAGAACGTGAAAAATATTGTGAATTGTGAACTAGCCGAAAAAAATTTTTATCAGACGCGTATCGTTTGCATCGTTTTACATATATTTCACACAGATTTTGTACGTATAGCAATTCTGTAATTTCCACAAATTACAAGTATTACAATTACATTACTCGCGTAATGTGAGTTATTGTTAGACATTACTGTGCATTATCTAATTAATGTTATGATGTATTTATCAAAGATTGCATTTATTTATTCGCAAATTATTTTATATTAATTATAATTAAATATCAATTAAAGAGTGGCAATAACATCGCTCATTATCGATTAATGATAATAATTGCGAACAATCGTCAAATTATATAACGTTGCTTATTATGTTATGAGTGAAATATTAACTTGGATTTTCTCGAAACATGAAAGAATTCGTTGTAAATGACATCTTTCTCTCATGTTGAAATAGTTAGCCTTGAGAATCGCGACAAATGATCGCCTTGCGACAAATTTTCGCCGAGGAAGTATCCGCTTCGAACTTGTAGAGGAGACGAACGTACGAGAGAAAACTCGCCGCTTTATATCGACAGGGCGAAGATAGTAAATTCCCAGTGACAACTGAATACGCCTCTTTCTAGAACTTTGCTATTTCCGCTTCTCTAAAGATATCTGCTCGCGTTTGTGAGGTGTGAAGTTCCATACCGATGCGAATTGTCGCGGAAAGTCGTTCGAGGCGACAGCGCGAACGGTTAGCGGGTGTGCGTGCATGCGCGCGCATAGTGTGCGATTTATGTGATTTACTCTGACTGAGATATTTAACTTTCCAGCATTCTCCCGTGTATGTCGACCCAGGCAAACGCGTGGCGAACTCGCGTGGCGAACTCGTAATTGTAGAGTACGTTCGTGCGCAGGAATACAGATTGCGCCGAATACAGAAAACAAGCGGATCTCAATTTTATTTTAATTTTTAAGCTAAATTTAATTTAATTATAAAATTTACATTTATTGGTAAGCTTGAATTGTTACCAATTTGTTAATTTATTAATAAATTAATAATAAATAATGAATTAATTATTTTTTCAATGATACTTATGATTTAAATATGATTTAAATAATTTTGAATGATTTTACTAAATAATTGAAAATCTGACTTTCAACGATTTCAAGAAAATTTTTCAAAATTTTCTCACAAAGATTCTGTTTGTATTTTGTGAACACTGAGTTTTATATTTTTTAAAATATTGTCTATTAAAATATTGTATAAATTCTGTTTGAAATTTTAAAATTTTCGGATGTTTATTTAGATTTTTAGATGAATTATGTTTTATTTTAAAGTTTTTTTTTATTTTTAATATTTAGGTTTAAACATTTTTTATGTTTATGACAGATTCTATTTTCGTATATTTATAGAAAATAAAAGGAAGAAAATTGTGCGTAATAAAATATTTATTTTATAAAAAGTTCTTCATTTTTTAATATTTTTTTAGCTTAATATTCGAAATAAATAACTCTTAATTTTTTTCTATGTTCGTATATAGAATGAAAATTTAATAAAAATTTTTATTTTAGTGAAAACAGTGAAATATCTGGAGAACGAAGCAATTGACAAAAAATATTTCAGATAAAAGTTGATCTAGATGGACATATAAGAAGTGACATATAAGAAATTTTCGAAAAAAATTAATTTTTAAAAGTAATATAAAGTAATATAATTATACCATTTTTTTTACTAGAATAAATCCATTTAAAAAAATGATAATGATCATATTATTATAAAAAATTGATTTTTTTCAAAAATTAATTTTATCATTATATGTCCCCCTTCAGATGACTTTTGTCTGAAACATTTTTTTGTTAATTGCTTAAGTTTTTAAGATATTCCATTGTTTCCATTAAAATGAAACATCCTGTATGAATAAAAAAGACGAATTAAGAGAGCCAAATAATCATTTTAAATTTGCATTAATTAGACATCACAGACACGTATTATTTATCTTTTTAATTTTTATTTTTATATTTGCTTAAATTATCAAAATATGCGACAGTCGCTAACGAAGTAAGCACTACGAGAGAACTAATCAGCATCGCGGAAAAGACAATAAACTTCGAGACTTTTGAGAAAATTTTGATATCGTATCGACATACCTTTTTTAGAAGCGAAAATATGATCTAATTTGGTACGATTTAACCAATTTTTTCAAAAACCAAGAAATAAGTAGGAAGGTCAAAGAACGAGCAAAAATTTATATAGATGGTAAAATTAAATTAATAAATTAAAATATATTTCGACATAACTAGAATAAAAAGCAGTACGTTTCGACTTTAACTTAGTCTTCATCAGCTGCCATATAATTAACATTTTACGATAATATTATCATTTTACGATTAGGACATATAAAATTTAACAAATAAAATATCAGAAACCACATCTAAGATCTGACGATAAAATATAAAAATGGTAAAAATGAACTAAACTGATAAAGACCACAATAATTTCTTCTTAAGTCGATCCATAGTTGTTAAGTCAATGATTAAAAATTGTATGTTTATCTTCTTTTTCTTTATTTATAGGTGAGAAAGAGTGGAGTCAAATTTATAAAATGTTGTGAAATGTCAAAGTCGAGATGATCTCGACTTTGATAAATAAACTAAGTGTAAATAAAATTTGAAACAGAATTGTTAATTAACTTATTGAAATTAATTTTGAAAAGTAATTATTATGAAAAATCGCATGACTCATTCAGTATCATAGAAGAATTATTATGTACAAATAATAATGCGTCAGATGGTGATTAACGAGGCATCTACTCAATTTGGCAGTTTTAGTGTATAAATGAGAATATAATCAATACAAAAGTGTCACCTAACACTGTCGCTATTTGTTATTAGAAAGGATATCCAGTAAATTAAAACATGATTCGTCCAGAAATTCGGTGTCTTTCTTTAAATTTATTCGGTTGGATTGTTCTTTGATGTGAAACATCTCAGAAACTAATATCTTGTTATAATTTGATTTTCCAAATCCAGAATTTTTATGTCTTTCCAATTAAATGAATGATTACAATTTAAGATATGTTATGTAATGATCGAGTGTCTTGACTCATCTAACTTGATATTGTTGAAATGTTCTTTTATTCTCGTTGTTGCTTGGTCTGACTAACGTATGATGCATCACAATTTTGACAGTAAATTTTGTGTACTATATTGTATACTATATATGTATACTATATTTTGTAATTATGTTCAGTTTGATCCTTTTGCAATGTTGTTTTGTTTAAACATCTATGATCAACTGTGAATAATGATTTGTTGACCAGAGATGAGATGATTTCTGATATGTTGCGTATGTGTGGTATTGTGAAATATTTTTTGTTTTCATTGTCTAATATCTATATTTCGGTTGACCATGTTCTTATTTTAATTAGCTAATAATTTTTTTAATCTCTTATTGATTTTTTCAAAAATTAGTTTTAATGGATAGCCATTGTCTAAGAATCTAATACACAAATTGATATTCTTTTGTTGGAAGTCTGGGTGAGACAACAAAAATATTCTATCTATTAAATTATAAATAGTTCCTATTTTATGGCATATAGGATGATTAGAGTAATAGGACAAAAATCTTCCTTTCTTTGTCATGCGATTTTTCCTAATAATTACTTTTCAAAATTAATTTCAATAAGTTGATTAACTATTCTGTTTCAAATTTTATTTACACTTAGTTTATTTAACAACGAGATCATCTCGACTTTGACATTTCACAACATTTTATAAATTTGACTCCACTCTTTCTCACCCATAAATGAAGAAAAAGAAGATAAACACAATTTTTAATCATTGATTTTACAACTATGGATCGACTTAAGAAGAAATTATTGTGGTCTTTACTGTTTAATTCATTTTTACCGTTTATATTTTATCGTCAGACCTTAGATGTGGTTTCCGATATTTTATTTGTTAAATTTCATATGTCTTAATCGTAAAACATTAATTTTGTGTTAATTATATGGCAGCTGATGAAGATTAAATTAAAGTCGAAACGTACTGCTTTTTATGTCGTATATTCTGGTTATGTACGAAATTACGGTTAGGTACGAAATATATTTAATTTAATTTTACCATCTATATAAATTTTTGCTTCGTTCTTTGACTTTCCTACTTATTTCTTTGTTTTTCAAAAAGCGAGCGTTATTATTATTTAAATTTTTTCAAGTTTTCTAACTAATGGAATTCTTCGAAAATTTTATAAAGTAGACACTTTAAAATCACATAAGACGTATAAAGTTAAACATCATATAAACAGCTTGTAGAAGACGATTTTGTGAGAAAGGCAAGAAAAAAAGAAAGGGAGGAAAAGTTTATCGAATGCGTCTCGACCTATCAGATGGCGGGTCGTCGGACGTTCGAGTCTTCGACTCACCGTCGTTCTTTTCTTCGGGATTCTGGATACATATTTTCCCTTTATTTCTATCGAAACGCTTCTGCGGACGTATAATATAAACCTGCCGACTTGGCGGTCTGCCATTCAATTCGCGGAAAATCGACGTGAAAGCATATGTATATCGCTCTCGAAGGAAGAAGAGAGGGAGGAAGGGGCGGAAGAGAGAGAGAAAGAGAGAGTCGGTTTTCGTACGCGGTTCATAAAAATTTTAAATCGGCATTATATTGACAGCGCTTACTCTCGCCATATGCCGGTACACCTACGAACTAATGAGTGATTAACGTTTTTTGACTTCTATGAGAAAAAGAATGATGTTATGATATCCGCGTTTTTAATCGCGACAACATTCATTCGCGAAAGCGGAGAATAATTTCTAACATAATTTTACGTTTTTAAGGCGAACATTTTGAGGGATGAAGATACAAGTCCGAAGTGTTATTAGGAAAAATGACTGAAACGATTGATTTCTGTATTTTGCTATCCGTGAAATGCCTTTTAAGTGGTCATCTACAATGTGCTCTTTGCTTTCTGTTTCTTGCTTTTACTTCTTGTTTGCTTCTTTGCGCACTGTTTTCGTTTCTGTTGTCCGAGATAAAAGTTGACGAACTCCGAAGAGACAAGAAATACGTGACAAGAAACATAATTATCAATAAAAGTGTGCATAAAAAGGCAAAAAAGCGAGAGCAAAATCAAGAAACAAGAAAAAGCACATTGTAGATTAGGCTTTAGTTGTTTGAGATATCAGTGTCTGCAATATTTTATCGTGACAATGTACTTTTAGGATCACGAAGTACCGAACATCGATGGAGATAATGCAATTCCTTCTTCCTTTGGAAACTAATTTTTTGAATAGATTGTAATAGAAATATTGTGTTTAGAATAAGTCAAAAGTTCTATGGATGATATTGCTTTCACTCCGGAAAGGATATCGGCTTCATGTTCTTATCCCACGTCTTCGCTTCCTTTATTCTGCTCTACTCTAGAAAATTCACCATAATCGCAAAATGTATTCCGTAGGACACCAATCCGAGGACGACGGTTATATGAGCATGAATGGTCGGAAAGCGAAAATGGCGCTGGTAGCATTACGTCCGGTTCCGGATTGTCCGGAGCCGCAGGATTCCGCGGGTGTCTCGACGCAGGAATTCCCGCCGCCCCCAGAAGAAGCCGAACGTATCATCTCGACTCTTCTGCCGATGTAAGTTAAGACACGCATCGATCATCGATATCAATCGATATATTTCCTTTTAAACTTTTATTTTTTAATTGTAATCATTTTTTTTTACATGTAATTTACTAGGAAAATTTAATAATTAATAATTAATAATTAATATTTATATATTTAAAAAACATGTTATAATCTAAAAAATTATTATATATGTATATAATAATTTATTAGAAAAATTAATATATTATAAAAAATACTATGCTAAAAGTATTATCTTATATAAAATAAATTATTATCATATATAAAAGAAAAATTTAATAACGTTTTCTTCATGTAATCTAATTGTCATTTTAATTATATATTTACTTGGATATCTCTGTTTTCTTTTATTTTATTATCTTGAAATTAAGAATGAATATAATTTTTTAATATATAACACTCATTACGAAATTTTGAATTCACAGTTTCTTCAATGAATGGAAATCAAATAAAAATATTGCCTGTTGAAAAATGTACTCTTTCGTTGAAAAAGATTGGAAGCAAAAGTATTTCGTCATTTATCTGCTGGAAAAGAATCAAAAGTCGAGTGTTAAGCGATCACGTTTGCTAGTCTTAAAAGTATTACATTTTATAGACTTTGCCTTTATATCTTGTCTGTTAATAGATGTACCTGATTTTATTTAATTCATAATTTCTCGATTCATATCGCACAATATATTATACGTTTACAAGAGAGGTAAAACACAATTGTAGCACAGCAAAAGTGACGGGTTAAGTATTAACTCTTTCACTGCCGAATTAGGTTTTTTTCAGCAGATTTTCTTGAAACTTTGCATACCTACGTTTTTTGGATCGCTGATTCCGAATTTGAAGTCAAATTTTGAAAATTCAATATGGCGATCCTAATACAGTCGCTATCGGATAAAAAATTAGTAACAATGTGAATATATTTGTAGTAAATCCATTTTTTTGGATTGTGTTAAAAATGTAAGATTAAATGATCAAGATTATTATCAAGAACTTAAAATGGTAGATATAATACAGGAAATATTTTATATTGCTTCGTCAATAATTCACTTTTCTATGTGATATAATATTTCCAGCAACCTTGAATATTCATGAATTTCTATCTCAAAAACGATGCATCTAAGCGAAATATCACAAAAGACGTTTATATTGTAAATTTTGTGTAAAATACGGTCATATTTTTCCAAACTTAAAATTTTCAGTTTACATTCCCATTCACCATGTTGGATCCGCCATTTTTAATTTTTCAGTTTCGATCTCAGATTAGTATCAACGATCCTAAAAACTCTTTATATCCGAAAATAATCAAATTCGATATAAAATTTTATGAAAAATCGCTTTTTTCACATTTAAATTGTTATAAACAATTACTAAGGGACAAGTGAGTGCAAAAAAATTTTGGAAACATGTAAAGTAAGTATTTCTGTACCGGAAGAGTCCAAAATCATCATTAGTTTCGTGAAACAACAAATTTTACAATATAAAAATGAAAGGAAAATAAGTGGGAAATATACTTTCCACTGGCAGTGAAAGGGTTAAGTCACAGAATCAATTTCACAATATATGTATAATAACATAGAGAAGTGCAAGTTCACGTACAAAGAAACGTACAAAGTTTTAATATCTTAATGTGAAGTGATGCGTGACGATAATAATGTAGAACTAATAATTTGTGCAGCAAGACCAGTAATATCGCATACGCGGATAGCGCGAGCGTTTTAGAAATAAGATTGCACGCGACATGGCAAATAAGAACGCGTACAAAAGCAAGGACTGCGAAAGAACCGATACATAATGTAGATGGAAAAATTAGGGAGGCAAACGCATGAATTGATTACAGTGATTGATCTAATCGAACCACGTAGAATACTATTTGATTTCGATTTCGAGTTAATAACGTATAAAATGAAAATAATGGGTATAAGATGAAAATAATATTATGAGCAATTTTAATACTAATAAGAAAGTATTATTACTAGTATTAGTTAAAACTAGTATTAATTAAAATTACGAAAAAACGATTACCTTTGTTCTTGTGTCCGAAAACAAGTCATTTTTGATCGAACTTTATTTACATTTATTGTTATTAATATTAGCTCACACATAAAAATTTACTATTATTATTAATATTATTAGTATATATTAATATATTAATAATAAAATATTATTATTAATATTAATATTATTTATTAGGATTGCTAATAATAAAAAAGTATTAATAATAATAAAGTAGATTTGAATAATAATAAAAAAAAAGATAATTGAATACGAGCGATCGTGCGATAGTCTAAAATTGACCTATAAAGAAACCGATGCTTCTCAGCAAACAAGCTTTTCACGTTTCAAATAGGATTCGTTTGATCGCATATGATATTATATGGATATGTAATCTTTTGATGATCTAAATTTTATTGAATCCTTGAGATCTTAACTTAGAATGCAATTACTAGAACAGTGCTAAACATCGGAAATTATCAAAGAAAAAAAGAATTATTCAAAATTCATCAAAAAATTCGTCGTTAAAATTTCATGACAATACTACTTTTAAATAAGGCTAAAATTTGCAAATTACGCTTTTATAGATTCGAAATACATTTAGAAAGGCGAAATCGTGCATGGAATCGTGACGCTTCTTGTCGAAAAACTCACGGAAGCTATAAATAATTTTGTTCACGTACCAGTCAACTCAGGAATTACTCGGTTTCGTCTGTCTCGAAGAGATCGATTCACGTCTATTTAAATTTCTGTCCGTCGTCCTCGAACCTGCGGGTTCTCTTTCGCGTTTTAATGCGTTCAAGGCCGAGGATGGTCTTCCGTTTCCGTAAAGAGAAGGCGGCGAGACCTGCTTTTTCGCACGACATTCCGAACTTTTTAACATCTTCAGCTTTAGTCTCGAACTTTATTTCATCAGGAACAGGTGTCGTTTTTCGGAGTCGTCGTCACATCTCGCCAACTCTGTCCGCATTATTATCTCAAATAAGACTATAGGATTAGAACACTTTTCAATTCTTTCGAATAGTCAGAAATCAAACTCCCTCTCCATATTCGTATTTTTATAAAATTTCAATTGCATTCTTCTCGAAGGACAATGCAAGGATGTACAAAGATGAGATGTATTGCGACAATGATGACTATCGCTTGCATTTTGCAGGCTCGTTTCTTTGGAACTATCGAGCTGACTTCATTAAAAGTTATTTTATTTGTTTATTTGTTTATTTTTCGATTCACTGTGTGTTCACTAATGCAAAAACGTTTTGAAGAATTGTCCAATTACTTGTTTCGTCACACGTAACGTGTAAATGTAACCAATCTTTTTCTGTTTTCCACTGAATTGTCTCGTTAAAATACAACGTTCTTGTTGGCAATTGTTGATAATTAAAATTAGAATCGAGTAATATTAAAAGCAATTGTGTAAAAATTTGTATTTAGATAAATTGGGCACCCTGGGTCTACATTATCAATATAGAAGAGCCCAGTTATCTATAACCATAATGATTTTTTTGTATAATATAATATAATGATTTAAACAATTTTTCTCATTTTTTAAATTGTCTTTTTTATTTAAAGTGTGCTTTATATTGAACTGAAATTAATAAGGTGTTAATTGCGACACTCTATTAAAATGAAACACGTCATTCAACATAGGATGAAATATAACTAAAGGAAATAAAAATTTACACAAAAAAACCAAAATAAGGACTCACATTATCACCTTTAACTCGACAAATTTCAACATTTCCTATTTTAACGTAGATAGGTCAGGGAACAGTCGAAGCTAGATTTAAGTTGCCTAATAATATTATATAAATATTATATATGTAAAAAATTCAACCTTTTTTCAGTTCGAATTGCGCGCCGTATACTTTCGGACTTTCAACGCAATCTTAAACCGAAATTTATTGAAAATATCACGAATAATATTCATGATTAAATATAATATTAACGTGCATCTTAAAAATTGAAGAAATATTTATTGCGAAAAATATTATCTTTGCCAAGGTTTGAACCTGGAAGTTCCTTGCCTTTCCGGAGCAGGCGTCATCCGATTCAACTACCGAGGCATGTGATAATATTTATTGCAATAAACAGTATTAAAGAAGAGAAATATTGAAAAGTCAACGTAACAACAATAATAATAATTAAATAAGACCGAATAAGTGAGTATAAACAAAGATAATTTAACAAAGTTTTTAGAGATATAATATATATACATATATAATATTAAGATATTATCAGGTAACTATATATATAAGATCTAGTCTTTCCTGCCTATCTTTGTTTATTTGTGATGTACTCACTCATTTGGTCTAGTCTTATTTATTCATTATTTCTATTTTTATTTAAAGACTCGATTAGTCTTTAAATTCGGGAATTTAATAAGAGAAACTGGAGAGTGTTTTAATTTAAATTTAATAACGTTGTTAATTTTACTGAATAATTGATCAATTATCTTAGACTCGGTAGTCTCGGTAGTAGTTTAAAATTTAATTTTTTATAATTAATCGTAATCTTGATTAATTAGCCGCATATTTTTTTACGATAAAAAGCGATATTTGTTATAACTTTAATTCAATAATGAACATTTAATTATGATTTAATAAATTAAGTATTCATTTGATATTACACTAAAAAATACCAAAAAGTTCTACGAAAAGCACGTTATGGTCAATTTAAATTAATTCTTCGTATATTAGATTTCTTTTTCGCAATCAATGATTGCTGCGAAATATCAAAGATTTTCCAATTCTAGGACGATCGAAGCCGGAGCTGTTCTTGTTAGTCACGAGTCCTTAAACTATCGACGGCAGCGGCAGCGTCCTTGTTGTACCTGTCGATTCTAATCACCACGTTTCATGCCTATTATCCGTTCTATCGTGGGAGAGAAATGTCTTCGTAGTCTGCGAAGAGCATTCGAGTTCTGTCGCTCTCGAGATGCGGATTGCGCCTTTATTCTCTTGGTAGAAACCTTTTCTCTCTGTGGAGTGGTCGTCTTTCTGACAAAACGTTCCTCTCGTCCTCGTCCTCATCGTCGTTGACGCAAGAAAATCAGTGTGAATCTTCTTTTGCGCACCGCACAGCGGTAAATTTGTTTCGTGCGAAAGAGGTTTTCATTTTTCCGCGCGCAACGGAAAACACACGGAATAGTTTTGTTGAGAGATCTAAAATTTTAACTGGAAATTGAACAGAAAATTTTGTTGAACTATCAAAATAATTGTGTAGAATGCTCAAACCAGTTAGAAGTTTTATTGTAATCAAAATTAAATATGTTGTTAGAAGCTTGTAAAAACTTTCAGCTCTTAAAAGAAATCTGTTGTGTTGATTATAGTTAAAAAAATATTTTTGATTAATATCTATCGTCAAAGTTTATTATTTACATAGACTATTAAGAAGAACTACCAAAAATTTTTTAATTACATTATTCAACTTAAGAATATAATCGCTGAATATTAATCTGCAAATCAGAATCATTCATGTCTGCGTAAAATCTACCTGCGTTTATAACATATTTTGTTTATATGAAAAAATTATTTTAAAAAATTAATTTTTTTTTTAATGTTTTGATTGATCTGTAAAGTAGAAGGTTTAAAGACTACATAAATTTTTTCAGAATTTTTGTATAGCTTTGACATATAGAAAAATACAGTGGGATGTAACAATTCTGGTTTGCAGATAGAAGGCTAAAAACGTTTGACTAAGGATTAAATTAATGAGAACGTAATAAAAGATAAAAGGAATAATACGAAATAAAAAGAGATCGCAGATATTTTTTGATAAAAATTGTATCTTTCAATGCTATTTTGTAAATCGAATAGCAAAATCTTGTTACAGCAAAACAAATGTAATTATTTTAAATGTAGCTTGCTTCAATATAGAAATATTAAATATAAAGTATTTTGTCAAAGTTGTTATAACTGAATGTTCACACACTTTTTACGGTAACATGGTAACATGGTAACAGTCACAAATAGTCTAAGATAAATCAACAAAATAGTCTAAGAAATCAACAAATTAAGCTTGCTGAATCAACATATCATTTCAAAATTTCTTATTAATGTTCTTCAGCTTAAAAGAATAAATTTAACAAGTAAGTGACGTATTATTACACGGAAAGAACGATTTTGCTGAAATATCTCAAAATTTAACTAGATACAGATCTGAAAACAATTTTTGGATCAAAATAATTATATAGGACGTTCAAGGACTGCTTGCTAGAATGTCACAATTTTTTGCAGCATTGCTCATTATACTTGAGCATTCTACATAATTATTTTGATAATTCAACATAATTATTTTAGGTTTGTATCTAGCGAAATTTTTAGATATTTAATAAAATCTTTTTTTCCGTATAATAATACTTATCATGTAATTACTTAGATTTACTCTCTTAAGCTGAAGAACAACATAGGAAATTTAAAACTTAAAGTTTGTTATAAAAGAGGTATTATGCGATAATTTTTCCTTTGTTTCTTTTGCCATAAATACACAGCAATGCAATGTCAATTTGCTTTTTGTACCAACAAGTTCTGATCTTCCCTACACTAAACTAGCTCTTTTTTGTGCAATTTTAACCGAAAATTTCTCAAAATTGGTATAATAAACATAATAAACATTTTTCATGGTATAATAAACATTTTTCAAAATTGACATAATAAAGTTATTTGATGAACAGGATATTCAGCACTCAAAGTAACTATGGGAAAATTACAATTCACATAGAAATACGATTAGTTGCATTATTTAACATACAGTCAAGCGCAACAAGATCCGTTTTGATGATATTTGTGATCAATTTCCGCGAAATACCTCATGTTTTAATAAATAATTAATATGATTACACTTAGCAATACGAAATTTGTCTTGAGATTTAATAAGTCATTTCTTGTGTGGTTTTGTCTACTAAACATGAATCTGGACGCAGAATATTTCTATTATCTCTATTATGTCAGGATCTTTTTGTTATGAAAGTTGCTTTGGCATTTGGATTTAATATGACGGAAAAAATTTCAAAAATACGTAAAATTAAATATTTTTATATTGTATGTGTAACTGGCGGATTATGGAGTCTTTGAGTGCAAACATAAACTTGAAATTTCGAAGTTCCAAATAGACGATACAATGGCGAACAAAAAATTCATATTCATGTAAAAGGTATTTTTTAGAGCGAAGTTCTTTTGTCTCTCGCTATTTTGAATATTTTTTGAAGTTCCTTGTCTCTCACTGTTATTAAAAATTAAATTTTCATTAAAATGATCGTCTAAATATTTTACTCTTGTATTCATTATCTGCACATTCTGTAACTCTAGCGAGGGTTTCATAATCTGCAAGCATAATCATATTCCTCTTATTTACCTTGGCAATTTTTTTCTATTTGCAAAATATCTTGATGAAATCGCTCTCCATGTTCATCACTACCCGAGTAGCACAAAAACACTGGTCTTATATTGGGTCTATGTCGATTATCCAATGATCTTATATCGGCCCAACATTTTGAAATGACAATGAACCGATATTGGCGGCGTCACGCTGATTTACCGATGGCCAATGGTTGGTGAAATGTTGGATTTTACATTTAGCC
>JANQDE010000090.1:402969-471207 GCA_037157785.1 Cephalotes varians
TTCTCTTGTGTTACACGCGCTCGGTGCATCATACGGTATTCAAATTATCTATTTGTGATCTACGTCCTTCTCGCGTTGTATATCTATATTTTGTCTTTTCTTAGTTTAAATAAATCTTGTCTTTTTGTTACATAAACGCTCGCCTTCTTTCTTTTCCCCGACCGTTTTCGGCCCCGGCCTACGACCCGCGAGCTAATCCGCGCTGTCGAAAACCTGGTATATTTCATTATTTTCAAATTGATCATCTAGCATTAATTTTCGAATTTGTGGATCAATAAAAATATCTTGCTTCGGTTTTACATTACTGATTTTAGAAAATATTATTTGTAACAAAAAGTTTCTCTTTCTTTATTAAGAGCCTTTACAAAGTTTTTCATTAATCTTAATTTAGTTTAATGAAGTGATGACAATAGAATGTCTTCAGGTCCATACTAATGGCAGAAAAAAGCGGCCATCTCAGCCTTTTTCATGGGATTATCAAAACCCTGTACATTAAGGGCATAACATTTATTTTATCAGATGTGGCACTACCCAGACAACATCAAGTTGTCTAAAAGATGATTAAAAGATGTCTAAATTATTATAAAAATGTTTTTTAGTGAGAGAATATAGTCGACGAAAAGATGACTAATCACGATGTCCCATTGCTAGTCATCTATAGTCTTATTCATATGATAACTGGAAGATGACTAATTTTGAACATCTCTTTTCATCGTCTTAATTATGTCGTGTAAAATTAAATTATATTTAGGCATATATAATTTCCAAGAATATCAGATCTCTAAATTACTTTTCAAAACTAATTAAATAGTCGTGCTGTCAAAATACATCTCATTTATTTTCGTCATGGAGTGCGCCCATTTTGAGACTTCAAAAAAATCATTTTGTTAGAACATAGGTGAAAGATCTCATAATGTTGCAATATTATTCTACTCTGTATAGTTTTTATTTACGAGAAATGTTAAAATAAAACCAGGCTTTCGATTGCGCGGTCTAGCTCGTGGATCATGGCCAAGGATCGAAAGTGATCGTAGAAAAGAAAGAAGCAGACTAGTAGTTACGTAACACAAAAGAAATAGATTTATTCAAAAGACACACGCGAGAAGGATGTAGATTGATTATAATAGTCAAGATAATGAACGGAACAATGATAGAAGCGAGCGCGTTACGATTATAGAAAGCGGTGACGGCGTTACAGTGACACGCGAGTTGTAGTTACAATCGGCGCATACTTCGATTATTAGTCGGTGATCCGCAGAGCGGCGCCAGGTATCGGGAGCCAGAATCGATCCGTGATCGATAGGCTGGCCCAAATTCGCGGCGAGTGGTCTAGAGGCGGACGTACGTTTCCCCGATCGCGAGGGGTGGTCGTAATTAGGGCGAGAGATCGCGAGCGCGAGGGGCGTAACCCAGAGGTAGAAAATACGGACGGACTCTTGGGCTTCAAATTTGAGTCCGTTAATTACGACCAAGAAAGCGTGATATGACGATTGAGTTTATTGGTCGGAAATCCACAGGCCAAAAGAAGAAGAAGAAGAAGAACCTGGAGGTATTGAACGGGAGTGAATGCAGATCGATTAGGAGGGCACAGCTGCCGAGAACATTCGGCTGAGAACGCTCAATCCCCTGGTTCTTGCCGTGTCCTCTGAGGATAGGATCGAGCGGTCGACTGCCGAGAACGCTCGGCAGAGGCAGAGAACGCTCTATCTTAGTCTCGAAGGCTCTATCTTAGTCTTGAAGGCTCAGAAATCTAGGAGAGTAGCGAGTAGAGAACGCTCAGCAGACACTCGATCCCTTGGTTCTTGTTCGACTCGTTTGCTCCAGGAAGCGGAGTAGATTCGGAATCGCAGATTCAGCGGTTCGGAATGCTGGCCGGCGAGCGAAGTGATAATTTCCTCGAGAGATCGTCTTTTTATAGAAAAAATCGTGTATTCGAGAATTTCCGGAATCTCTCGGTTTCGTCCGTCGTTTGTCTTCCCCATGCGGCGTGGATAATGCGGAGTGGGATTTCGGTGAGCGAAATGCCGATCGGCGGCGTTCGTGTTTGTTCGTGCGCATTCGCGGTTGTTTTGAACTTCTGAACGGCAGAGATATATATCTGGCACATTATGCCGTTAGTTTTCCAGCTAGGAACGATATTTTTGCAGGATGCATAGTTACATCACCCCCCCCCCCTCCCCCTCTTTTAGGTGCCCTGAATTAGACACACGGAAATCCTTTTATGGAGCGGACGGTTCCATCGGTATTGACCGGATGGTCCATCATCGTCCTCGGATTTCATGTCGTTTTCGAGTTCAAACGTGCTGTCGTTATCGGAAGCTCCTGATTCATCGGCGAGTACATCACTGTTGGGCGCGGATTTCAAATCCTTTACGTGTATATGCCGGTACCACTGGCCGCTCCTGTCGCATAAGTCGATGATTACGAGCAAGATAATTCGGCGCTTCTCGAAAGGGCCTTGAAACTTCGGCGCGAGCTTAGCGTTGTGGGCTTTATTAGAGAGTGGGTAGTCACGCTTCCAAACCCACTTCCCGATTTTCAGCTTCCACGGGCGGCGGCGGAGGTCGTAATACTATTGTTGATGTTGGAACGCGCATCGAAATTCGGACTAACTTGAAGGCCTTCTCGAGGTATCGGCGTGTCGTATTCGGCGGTGGCGGGAGACCGGGTCTCACGGCGATGTGATTTGCAGGTGCAACGAGGTCGCAGCCGAGGTTCAAGTACGCGGGTGAGTACCGTGGCGTGCCGAGTTATACGCGAATTGTAATTTGGGTATGTGCTTGTCCTAACTACGATGGTTGCGCCCCACATATTGCGCAATCATCGTTTTGAGCATGCAATTCGTTCTTTCGACCGGATTGCAATGCGGCGTGTGTATCGACGCAAACTCGTGGCGGATATTGTGCGGCAAGCCGTTGTTCCAGCTATTTGGATCTTAACTGAGTCCCATTATTCGATAATAAGACGTCAGAGTTCCCGTATAATTACCGCTTCGGTGATCGCGGTCGTGAAGGCGGTGGCGCGGCGCAAGGGGCGCATCTCTTCCCACTTCGTGAAGCGATCTTGGATATTCAAAAGCCACGTGTGGCCTTTCTTCGAGCGCGACAAAGATCCCACTAGATCGAGGGTGACGTGCTCCCAGGAGCGGTGTACGTCGGTGGCGCAAGCTGGCGAGTCGTGTTTGAGCGACTTTATGTCGTAGACAGACTTCGCATTTGCGTACGTAGCGCGCGATTTCGCGGAACATCCTGAGCCAATAGTAGTGTTGGGCGACGTGCGCGATCATCTTCGCGATACCCAGATGTCCGGCGGTTGCCTCATCGTGATTGACTTGGAGGATTTCTGGGCAGCGGTCTTTGGCCACGCACTCCTTCCATTGCCCTCCGCGAGAGTTTCCTGGAAATCGAGGATGCAGAACATGCGGTAGAGCTTTCCGTTTCGGGTTCGTAATCCGGGTATTTCCTCGGCGTTTCTTGTACGGCGCGAAGGAGACGGCGGTACCATCCGCACTTTGGCGGGGTGACGGTAGCGGCGGTGACCGATTGTCGGGACAAGGTGTCGGCGACTCGATTCAGTGATTTTTTTCGATATTTAATTTCGATATCGAATTATTGAAGTTCGTAAGCCCATCTGCCGAGTCTCCTGGCGGGGGCATCGAGTTTTTGCAATCATTTCAAAGATTGGTGGTCGGTGATCATCGTGAAGGGGTACCCTTCAAGGTAATCCCGCATCCGGCGAATGTCCCAGATCACGGCACTCTAATTCGGTGGCACTATAATTCTTTTCGGCAGCATTTAACGTTCGGCTGGCATAAGCGATTACGCGCTCTCCTTCCGGGAAATTTTGTGTGAGGACGACTCCTAGGCCGGAGATGCTTGCATCGGTCTGTAGGTAAAAGCATCTCGAGAAATCTGAGTAGGCTAATACCGGGGCGGTGATTGACTTGATTTGCTCGAATGCGGTCGCCTCGTCGGGACCCCAGTGTCATCGGGCGTTCTTGCGGGTAAGCGCGGTGAGCGAAGCAGTGACGGTTGCGAAATCCTGGATAAAGCGTCGGTACCAGGAGGCCAAGCCCAAAAATTGGCGAATCTGCTTTACGGTTTTTGACATGGGCCATTGTGCGACGGCTCGGACTTTTTCTGGATCGGTTCATATGCCCTCCTGGTCAACGATGTAAGGTATTTTAGCTGATCCATACAGAACCAGCATTTGTTCAGGTTGAGGCGTAGCTTAGCTTCGCGAAGACGTCAGAAGACCTTCCGTAGCGTGTCCAGGTGTTCGTTAAACGTCTTATTGATGATAATAATGTCATCTAAATACACGAAAACGAGCGGTTCCAGCTCCGGGCCGAAGATTTCGTCTAGTAATCGTTAGAAAGTTGCTGGTGCGAATTGCAGGCCGAAGGCATGACTATGAATTGGAAGAGTCTCTTCCCGGGCACGTTAGCAGTCGGCTGTCTAAGGCTAGCGGTACTTGCTAATATCCACTTTTAAGTTCCAGCGTGGTCAGATACTTGGTACCTCATATTTTGTCGAGCGTAGTGGTTATTTGTAGCAAGGGGTAGGCGTCGAGTGTCGTGACTTCGTTGACGCAGCGAAAGTCTATGCAGAATCGGTGAGCCCAGTCTCGTTTCCTCACCACTACGACCGGTGGTTTCTGAATGTTCTCGAACTCGATGGCTTCAAGTAGGAGGTCGCGTGTTGTGCGTACGTCGTGGCGGCGGATACACCACTGGTAATCTGGATGCATGTTTTGGTAGTGTCATTCTACTCTTCTTCTTCCGTGCATCCCTCGGTTCGACGCATAAGCGATAGTACGGCGATTGAATACTAGAAGTCTCTCCGGTTTTTTGCTTGCGGATTTCGTCCTGCAACTGCATGCGATAACGGTGGGGCAGAAATACTGTCTTAAAATCCGACCAGTCCCTCCACTCGTCGCGAGCGTTCCGATACCAGAGAAGGGTGTCGTCCCTTAAAACTTCCGGTAATCCGCGTAATATCAGCTCGTCGGAATACTCGTATTCGCCCCGTAGCTCTTCGATTCACTCCAGGAACGACCAGGGGTCTTTTCCGTCAAAGTGCAGCACCCATTTCCACATTTGACTCATAACTTTCGCAGGGCGTAGATCAGGATCGGGCGGCGGTGAGGGCGCGGCGGGCGGCTCGCTGCTAACGGTCGGGGCGGCGAAACTCATCGAGGTGCTGATTGACATAGCGGCTAAGTCGGTGGTGCAGGCATCGAGATTTCCGTCGATGTCGAGCTCGGTCTCTAGGTCGGCTTTTGACAGCCAGTAAATCCAGTCCTTCTTTTTGGCGGATGCTTCTTTCTTTCGGACTAGTCTCTGTTTGGGCGCCATAAAATAAAACCAGGCTTTCGATTGCGCGGTCCAGCTCGTGGATCGTGGCCAAGGATCGAAAGCGGTCGTAGAAAAGAAAGAAGCAGACTAGTAGTTACGTAACACAAAAGAAATAGATTTATTCAAAAGACACACGCGAGAAAGACGTAAATTGATTACAATAGTCAAGATAACGAACGGAACAATGACAGAAGCGAGCGCGTCATAATTACAGAAAGCGGCGTATATTACAGAATGATAACAGGCCCACAAAAAAAGTGGTTTGTGCTGAAGTACTGACCATACCTATCCCTTGTATTTTGAGCCGCCAAACACGAATGTAACCTCCATTTTGCCCCAGCACGTCAGAGTTCTTTTTAACACCAAAAAACTGTTAGGTCTTAGTATTGCTTACCCAGCTCATTTGAATCAGACTCTAAATGTGATTCAACATAGAAACTTTAACCTAACGACATTGTGGTACTCCAGTTTTGGCCACATATCTCTAAGAAACCCCTGTAAATCCCCATAACTCGTTAATGTCATAAACTCTCAATCCCTGGGAATCTGATGAAAATAGCGGAAAATCTTGAATGGAGAGTTAATAAGATCGTGACTTCGGAACCTTGTACTTGAGTATCATACATCCAGAACTATTTCTGTTTTTTCATTGAATCATCAGGGTTATAGGGTTGTACGATCAGAAGGTTTGCCGTTGAAAAGCTGTGGCATCAGAAGTTGCTTAATTCCGAGATTCTAATGTCACAATGACATGATCCCCCCCCGTCTATTTATGATCTCACTTTTTTAGGATTTTTAAAATGAAGAGGTTACGAGGTTATGGGGTTATGGGATGATGAGGTTGTGGGATGTTCCACGCGGCGCGGAACGGGATTTTGGTGAGCGAGATGCCGGCGGCGTTCGTGTTTGTTCGTGCGCGTTTGCGGTTGCTTTGAACTTCTGAATGGCAGAGATATATATCGAGCGCATCGTGCCGTTAATTTTCTAGCTAGGAACGATGCTCTTGCAGGGTGCATCGTTACAATGTAATTACATCGCGTCCATCTAGGCGGTGCCGCATACTGTTCTCGGATAAGCGACAGTATCTTTTTTTTATTATCTTTTCGATAGGACGAAAAGATATCTTTTAGTCGACTTTTCGCTTTACTAAAAAGACAACTATAAAAAGATGACGAAAAGATATCTTTTTTAACTTGTCTTTTTGACAAAAATAGAAGATCTTACAAACATCCTTTTGCTTTGTCGAAACGGCAAGTTAAAAAAATTTCTTTTCGTCATCTTTTAAATATCTTTTCACTTTGTCGAAAAGATGACTTATAAAAGATAACTTTTAATCGTCTTAGTATTTTGTGCTGTGGTACGTGCTATATCTATTGCTTTATCATTTTCAACAATGCCGGTAAAATCGTAATGTCGAATATGATTGTGGTGTATATCCGTGTTACATCCGTGTTACAAATTGAGGCTGAAAAAAGATACATTCATTTGAGGCACTGTGTCTCAAAACATCACTGTATTTTTTGACAATGTCTCAAAATAAATCTGTGTCTTCATTCTCAATTTAGGATGTAGTACGGACACGCACTACATCCAGTTTCAACACTACGATTTTATCGGCAGAATCGAAAATGGTTATAACATGTAGTACCTGTTAAAGTGAATGTTTATGCCGCTAGTGAAGTTTCGATGGTCCTATAAAAAAGGCCAGAATGACCATCCTCAGACTTCTCTCTACTAATGGTTTATAGAAAATATTCCCTTTTTTTTTGTAAAAGTTTCTTTATTTGGTCACTTTTTGGTTTTGTAATAATTGTTGATTTGCTATCCCATTCACAAAGAAAACAACAGAGTTTAAGGGGATGCTAGCCACACGGCCGAATTTGAACGATGTCGATAATACAGACATATCTAATTCAGAACTAAAAATGAAATGACAAGGATAACATGATTGTCGATAATGAAAGCGATGAGAACAACACGCTTTGTATTGCTCTATTATACCGATATCGCATACACAGGCTCACATTCACACAAATTTTCATGATCGTACAGTTAATCGTACTTCTCTGTTTATTTCTCTTGTAAGCTTCACAATCATAAATTTAAGGTCTCTCATAATATTCTTTTGCATTATTAAAATATGGGTAAATTCTTTTATTTTGGCAAATATAGACAAATTCTTTTATTTTATATATTTGAAATCATTTATATCATGCAATGAATTAAGGTGATAACAGGAAACTGTAATTCAAAAATTTTTTTTGATTTTTCGTATTATTTTTTATTTACTCATATTTGTTTGCATTTTTTTTTCTTATTCTGGAGAAGGATTTTTTATTCTGTATAAAGAAAACGAAGAAAATAGAGAGAAATGTGCAGTGTTTAGTCGGTAATACAGACGACTCCAGCAGACTCCTCTTAAGGCAATGCTAGCAGCGTCTGTTCTATCGGCAGAACAAAATAATTTTTGTAACAAACTTTCTCTGTAATGCTTTTAGATTCGTAAATCCTTTTCCAGAATTAAAGCATATGTATTAATACGTGTCTGTAATGTGAAATTTATGCCGAGAACAAAAAAAAAATTTTAAATTAGGTATTTATTACCATTCCTTAATCCAAATATGGGGAATCAAGCTGTCAACTCGTGACAATATGTGTTTGATTTAGAAACTGTGCAACTTGTAACCACGAAATTGGAGATTCCAGACACGAAGATTGCACGAACAAATAGCATGGAGTTTTTACAATCAGACTTAGGCAATTAGTAATTAATAAATACGAGAACATTCTATGAAAATTTGTGCGAATGGGTGTGTGCGATATCGGTATAGTAGAGTAATACAAAGCATGTTGTCCTTGTCACTTTCATTATCGACAATCGTGTTATTTTTGTCATTTCATTTTTAGTTCTGAATATGTCTGTATTACCGACATCGTTTAGATTCGGCCGTCTGGCTAGCATCCCCTTAAGATCAGCACAAATTTTTTACTTATGATCGATTTTGATTTAATACAATATTTCTATACTTTCATAAATTTCTTTATATTAACAACATAAGCAAAGGCTAAACTTAGCCGTTATATAATAATACAGTTTTTAACTACAGTTTTAAACTAATTTTTGATGAAACTTTATGAATAAACGTCATTCACTTGCAACATGGATTTGTCCTAATTCTTTTATTAACTCATCTACATTATTTAAATATATTAGATTGCTTTTATACCATGTGAATTTTTTTTGTATGTGTAACGGAATTTATTAACGAATGTTATTCGTAATAGAGGAGAGTTGTCAAATACTACCAGTCTAAATAGTATCTCATTGATATTTTATATTTTTACTTAACACATTAACGATGGGGCATTTTTATTAAAACTTTCCTATACGACGGGTGATTTTAATGATATAGAATTCCTTCAACATGTGTATATTAAAATGTGATAAGTATTTTTCTTGTGTGATACTTAGTGAAACAGTTCCGTAGAATAAATGTAAAAATGCACCATCATAAATAATATCATAAATAATATCGCTATCGGAGAAATTACTAGAGAAACACACACTTGTCATAAAACGAGAATTCTCGTTTCCTGTCGGTAATGTGTTAATATAAACAGCATTTAGCAATTAATATTAGCAGTAAAAATATAAAATTTATACCAGTTGATGAAATTTATACCGAAATTATTAATTTTTGTCACTAAATGCTGCTGTTTATATTAAATAAAAAAATGAAATATTGATGAAGTACTATTTAGGCGACTTGTACGCGTTTGGCAATTCTCTCCTACTTGCTGTAAAAGATTTCTTGAAGTTTTGATCCTAATAATTCACTTTTACTTTTTGACAATCTAAGAGCATTTAAACCTTGCTGTGAAAAAAATGTGATGAAGATGTAAGCAAGTAGAAGGATCATCGTTAATATTTATAAGAATATTTGAATTATTATTTGAATTATTTCTTTTATAAAAAGTCAAATTTTAAAAAATAAAAAAAAATTTGCTCATATATAATTATATATAATTATATATATAATTATATATAGATCACACATTATATAATTATATGTAATGATCTATATATAATTATATAAGAGTAATTTTTTCTTATTTCTTCAAACTTCACTTTTTGTAAAAGAAACGGCGCAAAAATTATCTTTTTAATTATTTTCTATTTTCTTATTATTATTATCTTTCTTGTATCAAACAGTAATTTTACAAAAGAAAAAAGGATATATGAACACATATGGACATATTTTGTATATAATTATATAGATTTATATATATTTATATATTTTTGTATATGAAAAATTTTTCCGGAATATATTTTTCTTATGTTTTCTGTTAACTTTTTATATATGCATATTTTTGAGAATTCAAAATATATTCTACCTACACGTAACGAAATGATTCCGGATTATTTTTACAAATATAAAACATTTTTGTAATTTATAAGAGCTGATAATAATAAGTTAATGATAATTTAGGTAAAATATTGCAGAGATTAGGGTTGAGCAACAATATCGATATTTCAAATATTGATGAGTCCATTATATTTTATATCGATATTTTGATATTAGCATGTATCGATATTTGAACAGGAATATCGAATTTCCGGTTTCTAAAACCCAGATTATGAATTAGGATGAGATTGTATTGAAAGTTAATTAATCAGAACAACATTCATTAAAAAATTAGTTTCCTTTATTCTAATTTCTTAAATTCTAGGAAGAATGTATCGAAGCCCTAATGGTTCCTGCACAGGATACGGCAACATTTGTGACAAAAAACGACATGATAACCATTTATTTTCCTAATAAAATTGCGTGCGCTCATTCTATTAACAAAATTATAAATAATAAATACAAACGCGAAAGAATCAGATGAATGCTATTATTAAAATAATTTGATAGAGAGTGATAATTTTTGGACATTTAATGTGTTTATAGTTAATAAATTCAAGCATATGTCCAAAAATAAAAATTTCACAGTGATGAATAAATTTAAATATTGTTTAAATTTTCAATCACCAATGAGAATAGATGATCCACTGAAATATTGGCTATTAAATATGCATTCTAGATTAAAAGACATAGCATTAAAATTTATGAGGGTTGTTCAAATATAAACGAGACTTTTTGCGCTATGTTAATAAACAGCAGCGCGTAAGCATGAGGCATATTGAGTGTGAGGTACCTAACATCGCTCAGATAAACACATTCGTCAATTTTCGTTCAGTAGCTATCATCATAAGTGAACAATAAATACTAAGCGCGATTGTGCAACGCATTAAATTTTTGCTTCGAAGGTATTAAACCTACTGAAATTTTGCAGCGATTGCAAAAACAGTTTGATAATGAGACATTATCAAAAGTTCAAATATTGAAATGGCATCAGTTTTTTCGTGGTGGCAGTAATGAAGTACAAAATCTAATCCATGTTCATCGTTCACGTACCAGTCGAACATCAGAGAACGTTCATGCGTCCATGCATTTGTGAGTTTATTCTTGACCGACAAATCACGATGCGTGAAATGACTGCAATGTGCGACATTAACGTTGGTAATGTGGAAACAATTGTCGTGCGGTTCATTCTTAACCCGCTACTTTTTATGATACCGACATTTAAAAATTGCTAATTCGTTGGCAAAAGTGTATAGATGTAATGGAGAATATGGGAGAAACTGTATCAACACTATATAGATATAGACATTAAAATATAACAAATATAAGAAATTTTGCAAAACTATAATCTTTTTTTTATTTCAAATGTAGGTAAATATCAAAGTATGATAGCAAGAAACTAAGAGTGATGTAGAAGTATTTTACATTTGAAACATTTTTTATTTAAATAATAATCCAGCATTGATTTGTCAAAATATTTGTTTAATAAATTTTTTAATAAAAAAATCTTGTTTATATTTGAACCGCCCTCGTAAGTATAATTGCGACTTCCGTTCCGAATAAATGATTATTTTCACTCTCCAATCAGAGAAATAAGCATACGTAATTTCTTCTATGTTGTATTATACAATATTATATAATATGTAACTGTATCACACTGTATAGATATAGGCATTAAAATATAACAAATATAAGAAATTTTGCAAAACTATAATCTTTTTTTATTTCAAATATAGGTAAATATCAATGTATGATAGCAAGAAACTAAGAGTGATGTGGAAGTATTTTACATTTGAAATATTTTTTATTTAAATAATAATTGATTATCTGATAATTTTCCTAATTCTTTGCAAAATAATTAATCATTTTTCTATTGAGACACGATCGATTGTGCATGACCGATCATTTATTTACACAATTATTTAATCGATTATCTGGACATTTGAATTTTTAGCAATCGATTTTTCCCAAAATCGTCTATCACTACCCTGAAGTGTTTTCTTTGGCTTGATATCGGTTTTTTATATTGATAAAAAATGACTTCGGCGAGATTCGAAGTTGTTCGGCTCGCTTGCCGATCAGCGTTCCCACTGCGCGGCGCGGTATCGGTATGGAATAGGGTGCCGGCGGGTGAGACTTCAATCGATAGCTTTCGGGCGCTGTCGGGTTGGCGTCGGATCGTCGCCGGTTTGCGGTAAGTTTGCGCGTACTCCGCAAGTATGCGCGGACTAACAGTCGGTTCGATGGACGTATAAAATGTGGCACTACACGCCTTCTTGGCGCGGGTGTTTGACGGGACGGCATCCGGCGGTAATATTTTGCCGGGAACGATGTATGCTTCTGAGGGTGCATCGTTAGAGGATAAAAAATTTTACTCTCTCCGAGCTATAGACATTTATATGATACCTTGATGATGCATTGTCATACTCGTTTTGCAAGGATTCATTAGTTATTGAACTGTGTAATTTGTTCTTTAAAAAATCTGTTTTATAAGGATAAAAAAAAACAATAATTATTTCTGGTAGTTTTTACAATGAATACACACAATTATAGACAATTATAGACAAAAAATTCTATTATGTTATAATGTCGAGAAACTTTAAGTTAAAATTGTAAGGAAAGTTTCACGTTAGTTTTAATTTTTAATCTTGAGCTGTGACATGATGTCTCATATGATTGAAAAAAATTGTATTCAAAGTTAAAAGCATATTGCTAGAATTTTTATTTGTCAATAAAACAATTTATTACGATTTTTAATAAAATTTTTATGATTAAATATTATTTATTGTTTTGTGAAAAAATGAGAAATCATTAAGAATAATGGATATAATCTACATTTTTTAAGTGTTAATTAAAACTTAAGAGTTTTTCGAGTCAATTGTAAATTTGATGTTAGAATGAACAAATTGAAAATTAATATGAAAAAGCTTAAATTAAAAAAAAAAATCAGAGATTTTTTCAAATTTTATGAAGATTTTTCAGATATGTTGTATTTGAATTCAATGTTAAAATTGACGGATACAACATAATGATTGCGATATTTGATAAATTGTTTAGGTAACTCTTGGAGTAACTCTTAGGGTAATTCCTATATGCCGCACTCGAAAAGTTAATTTATCAAATATTATTTTTTTATTAGGTTTAAGACATTATAAACAAACTATACTAATAAAATTTTTATACTGTCTACTATTATAAAAAAATTGAAAATATGCAAAATATTTACTTTTTATATTTAAAAAATTTTGCATTCTTGCCATATATTCTATAGGAGTGAAATATATGGCTATTCGTGAATGAAATATACTCCTCATAAAAAAATTTGCAAATGATGCTTATAAATAAGACGATAAAATCATATAGTAACTTATAAAATATGTTTGCACAAAGTTTTATTAAGGAATAAGAATGATAAATATATGTACACAGTAATAATAAGCTTACATTTATTCATTAATTAACACATTAATATTTATTCATTAACGTAGAATAAGATTTAGAATATAAACATTTCTTATTAAATCTCCTACTCACAGAGCCTATGTACTGCGGAATAAATTCTATGCGCTAAAAATGCCATATATTTCAAATAGATCGGATATACAAGACATCAAGTTGAACAAAAAATACAAGAGTTAAGCACTTGTATTTTGCTACAGATTCCTTTATTATTTCTCTACTACTGTCACGAAATAAGATTTACTAAGATTTACTGTCACGAAATAAGATTTACTTTTTATATTTCTTATATCATTTTACGTAGGTTGTACATGATTGCGTTACTTATTAAATTGACAAATTGGTACAATCACTTATAGTGATTTTAATATTAACGGTAAAAATCTAAAATCATAACACAATATTAACAGGTATTTCCATTATCCTTACTTCTTTTATTTTTTCTGATTTCCGTGAAGTAAATATTGGAGTTACTCTCTATGATTTCCCTAAAAAGATAAAATTATGTACACACTTTCGCAGAGTAGTAAAAATAATATCACGAAAATTGATCACGATAATCAAAATTTTTTACTGATTTTGATCTGTGTACAACATATTTTTTTATAATAATTCTAACAATATTCTTAATTATGGAATAAAACTTTCTAAAACATCTCATCTGCTGTAAATGGCATGATAAATGGTAATCTTATTATATTACAATTTTAAATTTATAAAATTTATTAAAATTATAGAGTGTTTTTGTAGCCAACAACATTATATTGAACAAAAAAATTATAAGAAATGGTTACTTTTTATTTTACTTTCTTTTTTATTTTTATTTTTTCTTACGATGTGTTGTTTTATATATTACTTATTTATTATAACATTAACAAATTTTTTAACTTTATATTATATATTTTTAGTTTAATTATACAGGGTGTCCCATTTTAAAAGTTGCACCGAAATATTTCTTTAGCGAAGCATTTTCAGAAAAAATGTTTCAGACAAAAGTTGTTTGGGGCGAAGGGGAACATAAGAGGATACCACTGATTTGACCTTGGGTGGCGTTGTTAAGGTCAGAGCAAGGTCACTTTGAATTTTTTAAGTGGAACTCCCAATTTTTCAATATACATTCTTGTAGCTTATCTCGAAAGCTTTTCAAAACACTATAATAAAATATTTTTTCATTAATTACTTTTCGAGTTATAAGGCTTGAAAATTATAGCACGGCTGGTATTAACATTATCTAAGGTGTACCAGGTGAGGTTGCCCGGTTGGATTTACACCTCTTTTGTGTGTGCGTTTTTATGTGTTTAAAATGGGACACCTTGTATATTTATTTAATTTTATTTGATATAGCAATCATGTGATTGAAAACATTTTCTTACGTTTAACTGTAAACTGAGAAAATATTTTTAAAATTATTTTAAAACAAACATTGTTATGATAATACATAACAGCATTGAGAAATTATTATTAATGACATATCAATATTTCATTAATGTGGGATTAGGGGTGCCGAGTGAACGACTCGTAAATACTTTACTAACTAAAAAGAACTTTAATTTTCAGAAAATTATAATATGTAACCGAATAATGATCGCGAACTCTCGCGTAGTAATACAACTTCTCCCTCTCTCCCTTAATCTTTTGTTTCTTCACCATGTCGCACGCCACCTTCAAGCGACCGTGCGCCACCAACTCCATCTAGACTCCCCGCATTAATGTTTCAACTTTCAACGTTTAACAAATTGATTAAGGGCCACTTTTACCAACGCCGGTTAGACTAACCGACGGTTAATTCCAATGGAATTATCCAATCACATTTATCTTTGACCAGAATGAACCAATCACGGTTGACACTTTAACCATCGGTTAACTTAACCGACGGTTAATTCCAATGGAATTATCCAATCGCATTTGTCTTTGACCAGAATGAACCAATCACGGTTGACACTTTAACCATCGGTTAACTTAATCGACGTTGGTAAAAGTGGCCCTAAATTCGCGATATTCCACGATCTTCGTTTCATTATGTGTCGAAAGTATCGAAAACTTTATCATCGTCTATTTATTTTATAACATACCGTTTTAAATCCTATTGAGAGCAGTAAAATGAGAAGAAAGCTGATGGCTAAATTCAACTAGATTTGATATCAATGTCTTTATTTTATTCATCTCCTCCTTCATTTGTTCGGTCAGGGTTTCGCCAGGAAACTCGTCAAAGAGGAACGTCGTGGGTCAAACTTCGGAACGACGAAGTAACATCGGCGGCCGACAACAATGGATGGTAGCCGTGGAAGATAGCATGCGTCACGGGAATGCGGTTACCACACAGACCACTCTTGTGAGTATTTTTTTGCTTTCTTTTTTTTCCTTTTTTTTTTAATGATCGCCGATAATTCGAATCTTAACTTGATTACGAAAAGCTAATTTTTTTTTTCATTAATGTATGACAGCCCTCTGTGGGCCAGAGTCTGCTCTAGTATCTTCTTCCAAACCTTCCTGTTTATAACCACACTCCTCCTTCTTAACTCCAATAATGACAGGGTCCTGCTCGACCTCATTTAGCCATCTGAGCTTCAGTCTTCCTGGTCGTCTATTCCCACTCACCGTCCCTTTATAGGATTCTTTTTAGGTAGGTAGTCCTTCGATGCTCTTTGTATGTGACTCGCCCGTCTAAGCTTGTACTTTTATGTAAATTACAACAGTTATTATACAGTTGGTATAGTTCGTAGTTACATCTTCAGCACCATGTGCTATCGTTAACTCCTCCAAAAATCCTACATAGTATTTTCCTTTCAAAATAATATAGGATAAATAATATAGGAAATTTTCATCCCTTTTACCCATTGTTTATGTCTCACAAGCGTATACATTAAAACTGGTTTTATCAGCATTCTATATATTTTAATTTTTGTTTTCTTGCTGAAGAGATGATTTCTCAAGTATTTGTTGAGTTCGTACGCACACTTGGAAGCTGCTATGATTCTTTGTTTTATTTCTGTATTATTTTTGTTGTTAATACTCGTGCCCAGGTATGTAAAGATATTAACTATTTTAAAGTTATGAAATAAGAATAGACTCATGACCGATATGTGAAAACACAACAATTAATTAACTAAAGCGCCAAACGGTCAAAGCTAGGTCTTTGTGCTGAAATTTCTTATGTGAATTTGTATATATATCTCAAGTTACTTTAAAGTTAGTTATAGCTTCCTATAGTTAGGTTTTGAATCTTCCAATTCTGCGTACTCTCGTTCTTGATGTTATTGATATGAAATTTCTTGATGATATTGATTTTTGTTTTTCTTCATTGATTTCCAATCCAATTTCTTTTACTTTTTCGTTGTTGATGAAACTTTTAATGAAGTTTTTTAGATCGACTTCGCGACGATGTCAATGTCATCCATATGCTAGTAACTGGGTTGATTTAAGGAAAATCGTATCTCTATTAACTCCCGAGCGTTTTATTGCCTTCTCCAATGCTAGGTTAAACAAGAGGCATGTCAGGTCATCTCTTTAGTTAATTCAAATGGCTCCGATAACTCGTTCTGGATTCTCATCTTACAAATTATTTTATTCATTTTTGCTTTAACCATCCTGATGATTTTTGGTGGAATATGCAGTTTATCTATTTACCTGATACATTTTTTATTTTACTACACTCTCATACGCTGATTTGAAATCAATGAATAAGTGGTATGTATCTTATCTATCCGTATATTATGTTTTTTTGTCTTCTTCATAATTTGACGCAGTGTAAATATCTGATCAACTGTAAACTTTCTTTTTTGGAGGCCGGCTTAATACGTTCCTATTTCTCTATGTATGGATTCATCCTCTCAAATAGCACATTATAGTACATAAATATTATTAAGAAGTGTTATACCTTTATAATTTTTGCATACAGGCTGGTCTCTCTTTTTATGGAATATATACGCTAATGACCAATACTTCTGGTACTTCTTCCTGGTTCAAATGTGATGATTATTTTCTGGATCCGGAAGATAAGGGCATCGTCTGCTGTTTTAAAAAATTCAACTGGCAGTGTAGTGGATCCTCATCCTCTGTTGTGTTTTGTTGTTCACTTAAGGGATTCTGTTGACTTCCTTCGTTAGTCAAGAAAAGTGCTTTCTGCATCTGCTGACAATTTCTTTTCCATTGCTTATTATGATGTTGTCGCCGTTTTTTGATCATGTTCGTTTTTAGCTTAAATTCCCTTCTACCTTTATTGATCTTCTGATAAAACATCCTAATTTCATGTCGGCCTTGTAGAAATTCCATTTCCTCAAACATCTTGTTATTAAGTATCTTTTTTTACTTTGTGTATGCACTTTTCAATTCTTTTCAGTTTTCTGTAATTTTCTATTGTGGCTTAAGTTCTTCTGTCCTGTTACATAATCAGATAGGCCTGATTTTTTTCTGCGGGTCGCTTCCCTATTTCTGATCAAACCAATCGTCATTGCCATTACCCCGTTGTATTCCTATTATCTTTTCTGCTGCCGTTATCAATATCTTCGCGTATGTATTCCATTTTTGTTTCACACTTCATTCTACGACTTGTTGCTTTGTTTCTAAGAGTTGTTCAATACATTTTGAAAATCTTTGAAAAACTGTGGATTAATTTTTTAGGGCTTTTACAATTTAGTTTCTTTTGTTTCCTTTGTGTGTTGTGTTGTTCTTACATTGGAGATATGTGCTCTTATTGTTGCTTTGACTAGGTGCTGATCGGACTCTATATTTGCACCTTTCATAGTTTTCACACACATTAACTTGGATGTGTCTGGTTGCATGTTTTCTGGTCTGGTACCCATGTATTTACGTATATCTTTCCTTGGAAATATAGTGCTCCCTACTAACATGTTTTTTTCGGTTGAGAAGTCAATAATC
The DNA here is from genome assembly GCA_037157785.1 of Cephalotes varians. Classification (NCBI taxonomy): domain Eukaryota; kingdom Metazoa; phylum Arthropoda; class Insecta; order Hymenoptera; family Formicidae; genus Cephalotes; species Cephalotes varians. The sequence goes on from JANQDE010000090.1 coordinate 421,069, forward strand.
CGAAGACCGTTGTCATTATTTTGTATGTAAGCTATGTAGCTCCGTTTGGCGTTGGTGGAGGGTTTCTCATCCTATTTTTGCGTTTAAATCGCCGGCTATTATTTTTATCGTTTAGACAGTTATTACATGCTTTTTCCAACATAGAAAACATTCCTTTCGTCGTTGCTTTTTCGGTGTATGGGCATTGATAAGGCTAATATTTTAAAATTTGCCTTTATAATGTATATTACACAAATTCTTTGGTTTATCAATTTCCAATTCAGTATTCGCATCAGTTTTCTTCCGATCATGAAACCCATGTCTTAGTGCATGTTCCTTCTTATCACAACTGTAATATATGTCAAAGTTTTTTTTTGTGCAGGATTCCATTGTTTATCCACCTTATTTTTTGAATTGCTACGACATCTATTTTGTAAGACATTAAGAGGCTGGAGTCGTCTGTAATATTGATCAAATGTACTTTTGTACTTTTTCTTCTCTTAGCTTATACGTAATGAAAAATCCTTCTTCAAAATAAAAAAAAAAATGCAAATAAATGTGGGCAAATACAAATCAATACAAAAAAAATATAAAAAAATTGTTTAATTATAATTTCCTGTTATCTGATCTAACTAACCTAAGTTATTTCATTGCATGATATAAATGATTCTAAGTATATAACTAAATTAAAATTATTTACCTACATTTGAATAATACATAAGAATATTATAAAATCTTGAGTTTATGATTTTGAAGCTTACAAGAGAAATAAATAGAGAAGTACGATCTGACTGTACGCTATTATTATTTATGCGATAGGATTTTTTCACACTCATTTAGATATTTTCTCTTCTGGAAAAGGATTTTTTATTCTGTATAAGGAAAGCAAAAAAAAAATAGAAAAATAAATGTATATTTAATCGATAATACAGATGACTCCAGCATCCTCTTAATGTATCTATCAACTGGCGCAGGGCGTCGTTTCAGTAAAGGGTTCTGTTCCATGTATATAATCTTAAATCATTGTCTTTATTTCATCTGCCGGGTCGTGCTCCCTGAGGCAATTTTGTCCGAGGCATACCTTGAATTTTCGTAATAGTAGGTGTTTCTGAAGTTGAATTGTTGGCCCAACGTTCCCCTCTAGAAGGATCAGATTATCTTTGTTCTTGTGCTTCCTACCAAAGTTGACTACCTGATCTTCCACCCAGATTAATGGTGTGTTATCACTCGAAGGTGATGCAGGGGATTGAAAGGGGACGTGAGAAGCATCATTTTCAGAAATCAGCCACCGTGTTATATATTACTCTCTTTTTGATCCCACGAAAAGTTAATATCAGATGTAATATGAAATGTCAGAATGCGAAAAAAGAAAGATCAAATTTTAAAATTAAAAAAAAAAAACATTTTTTTAAATTCCAAATTACATGCAGCCAAATTTCCTTGTCATCATTTTCGGAGCATCTTTTTGTAACTTGAAAAAATTTTTATAGCCAAAAACTCGCCATCAGCGGCCATATGGATGGGAGACCGGAACTGTGGAGTCGTTACGGTTGGCCCAACCACCTAGTCCACCCAGTAAATTCGCCAGTCTGCCGTACGATAGCAAGGTATCCTTTAGTTGGATCCCGCCGCGTACGAATCCGAGCGCGGTGGAGAAGCATCGGGAGGTACGTCGTCGTTCCTCGGAGGAATGTCTAGAAGATGGAAGTAGCGATCACCAGTGGCAGAGTAACTCCGATCGCATCAGCCATAATTTAAGGAAACAACAACGCCAGCAGAACGAGATTATGAAGTCAAGCAGCGTGGAGGACCGTCTGCTGATGAATAGGTCGGACAAGGAGTCGACGCGACGCAATCGCAATGACTCGGATTCGAGCGAGGGTCGATTCTCAAGGAACTCTGAGTCCGAGAGTCGATCTTCGATACCGCGTTCCAGTTCGGTCAGCGTCGAACGGTTCTCCATGCGTGCCAACTGCGACTCGTCGGACTTCTCGCGCGCTAACTCCACGTCGAACGAGCGCTTCCATTCGGACTTTTCGATCGCGGTGGCAAGCGCGAGCTCAAACGATCATGTGTCCGTGCCGACCTCCGAACCATTTTCCATACGCAATCTCGATTTTGTTTCGTTCGCGTTGGCGCACGCGGATTCGAGTGAACGCTTCTCCGCACCCACGTCCGACCGTTGTTCCGAAGAACGTTACTCCGACCTGTTCTCCACGCGTAATTCTGACTTCTCCGCGCGAAATTCGGCCGATTTTAGAACGCAGTCGGAGGAGGAACGATTTTCTGACGACTCCTTGGAGGAATTATTGCCGCCACCACCTATCAGCAAGAGACACTCCATCGCGTGGGAGGTCTCTCTGGAGGATGATCCTTTATATGCACCCGGCAGCACTAAGGTTGTTGGCAGGAGACGACGAAAGAGCAGTGATGTGTCAAGTAAGTGTTTCGATTTTTTTTCGGAAAAAGATGATAGAACAACATAATTTTTCGTGGTAACGAAATAATTTATTTATCATCTTTGTTAAGAAGATTAAACAGTTTGATGAGAAAAATTCAAAAATAATCTTTGTAGGTTTGTTTGCACTTAAAACCATTGAGTTTTTGATCTCAAAAACTCTCTGCTTTATCACATCATAATTTTGAAAAATTTTAAATTAAAGTTCTAAGCAGAGCTAATGTAATTTAATCATAACAGGAGTAACATGTTAGAAAAATTTTAGTATGATGAAAATTAAACATATTGCTAGAATTTTTATTTTTTAAAAGAAATTTATTCCGAAGATAAAATTGAATAAAAATTTTTAAAGAAAATACTCAATTAATTATTAATTAGTGAGGATTTATAGGTGATGCACCAAAGATTTGCTAATTGTATTTATCACTTCAGGATCCCCTTAAGAGGATGCAAAAGTCGTTCTGTTTTATCGGCTAAACTCACTAATTTTTGTCAAATGTTTTCATATGTATTACTTTTTTATATTTGGAAATCCTTTTCCAGAATGCACATTAATATCAGTTTGCAAACTGGACTTTATGCGAAGAACAAAGAAAATTTTTTATTTTATATTAATTTTATCATTTTTTAGTTCAATATGGCGTCTGGAGCTGTCAAGTCGAAACAATATTTGATTTATATAAAAATTTTGCAGTTTGTACTTACAAAATTTGTATCTGGAGACACGTAGAGGACACGAACAAACAATGTCGCATTGTTAGAATTAGACTTAGATATCAAATTAAGTACGAAAACGTTTGACGAAAATTCATCGAAAATCCGTGCGATTGAAAAGTTAGAGCGTTTCAAAGCATTACATTAGTTCTCGAGTATCGTGATGGCTGGCGCTGCAATATGTTAGATAAAGACAGATGTTCGCGTTTGAGTGAGACAAAACAATAATATAAGAAATTAAATTAAAAAATATCACTATTATCGACATTTTTAGTTTGGAATTAAAAAGTCTGTATTATCGATATCGTCGGAGTTTGGCCTTCGGTTTAGAATTTCCTTAAGGGGAATTTCCTAAAGTCGTCTTTAGCAACATTCTTTTTAATCTCTTTTCTTCGAATTGTCTTTATAGATTTAAAAATCCTTTTTCAAAATTAAAATATAAACAATAATGCAGCCGCAAAGCTACATTTGAATATGAAAAACGAAAAAAAATTACAAAATTACAGTTTTGTTATCGGCTTCTGGCGTCGACTTGTAACTACATTTGCTTTATATAAAAATTTTATACTTTGTATGTGTACAAAAAGTAGCTAGGCGGCTAGGGATTACATGAAAAAATAATATTATGCTTTTAGAAATGGGATAGAAGCTTTAATATAAGAGAAAATAAATTTTTAAAAATTTATGTGTGCGAGCGCGTGAAATGTTGATGTATTAGTATATAGTGATGTGTTTTTGTCATGTAAATCATATGTGTATAAGTGCCTTCAATCGGAGTTCGGTCTTTGATTTAACATCTCCTTAAGGATCCAAAAGTCGTCTGTTTTATCGACATTTTTTCTACACCTTTTTCTTCTAATTGCACTTAAAAATCTTTTTCACAATTAAAGAATAAACAATAACACAGACTACTAGCTATATTTTGATTCAAAAAACAAAAAAAGAATTGCAAAATTACAATTTTTTATTATTGATTTGGCGTTGATTTGTAAGAACATCCCAGACAGTACAAAATACTAAAAGACGATTAAAAATTATCTTTTTTAAGTCATCTTTTCGACAAAGTAAAAAGGTATCTAAAAGATGACGTAAAGATATTTTTTTTAAGTTGTTTTTTCGGCAAATGAAATATGTGTATGATATGTTTTTTAGTTTTGTCAAAAAAACAACTTAAAAAAAACATCTTTTTGTTATCTTTTTATAGTTATCTAAAGCAAAAAATTGACTAAAAGATATCTTTTCGTCTTATCAAAAGATAACATAAAAAAGATAAAGTTTTATCTAAGAACGGTATGCGGCACCGCCACTTGATGGACGCGATATAATTACATTTCTCGTAAATAAAAACTACACAGGATAGAATAATAGTCGCAACATCATGAGATCTTCCACCCATGTTCTAACGAAATGATTTTTTTGAAGGCAGAGTCCCCAAAATGGTGGCACTCCGTGAAGAAAATAAATGAGATGTATTTTGGCAGTACAATTTCTTAATTAGTTTTTAAAAATAATTAGAAAATTAATTAGATATCTGATATTCTTGGAAATTATATATACCAAAGTATAATTTAATTTTACACGACATAATTAAGACGACGAAAAGATGTCCAAAATTAGTCATCTTTTAGTTTCTTATATGAATGAGGCTATAAGATGACTAGCAGTGGGACATCTGTCGTCTATTATAATCATCTTTTTGTTGACTATATTCTCTCACTAAAAGACATCTTTATGACAATTTAGACATCTTTTAGACGACTTGGTCTGGGATGTTATAGGTTTGTATCAATCTTTATATTTATCTGTATAAATTTATATTTGTGATATATTGTATTTTGAATTATATTAATTCAGTAATTGATCCAGTATCTCTTTCGCGTAACTATTTGATGTAATCGTTTCTCCATCTAACTCAAGTTTTCAAAATATTAAAGCTTATTATTCTATATTGTTAATATCTCTCTTATTGTGTCTCTTATCATTATCGATTTTATCGACTCTTGGCATCGATCAGGCCAATGAGTCAAAGCCACTACACGAATCATTTCTTTCGAATCATTGACGGGCAGTATATGTCTATATATACACACAATATACAGGATGTCTCAAAAAGATCGGGACCCCTGAGTATCTCGGAAAATATAAGTTTTACAGAAAAGTGTTACACACAAAAGTTGTAGGATTTAAAAAGATTTATTTACTGATCTTATCAATTTGATTTCGTATGATATCGCCAAGATCAGATCAAGGTCACATCGATTTTTTTAAATTTCCTTTTTTTGTTGCATATTTTTGTTAAGCTTAATTCAAAATTTTTCCAAAACACTATAATGAAGTTTATTTTCATTAAGTACTTTTCGAATTAAGAGGTTTGAAAATCATAGTATTGTCAGCATTAGCATTAGCCACGATAATGTAATTTTTTGATGACAGACGTTTTAAATTGAAATAAAATTAATGTTAGAAATAAAATCAATTTAGAAAAAATTCATTAGATTTACTTCGGTCTGATGCCCGGTTAAATCACGAGTTATCCGTAATTCCGCCGTATACTACATCCGGCATAACGCAGAAAAAGAAAATAATGCTATAGTCCAAACGGCAAATGAATAATCATTGTTTTATCGTTCAAGAATAATTTGTCGATTGCTTAGTAGAACAAGACGAGTAATAAATTGAATTCGGCATCGAGCGCATTCAAGTTCTTTGCCGATTGATAAAACTTTTTTTGTCTTCAGTTCAATTTTTCATTATTCAATTTTTTCATTATTCAAAAATTAATTTTTGCTTTTGTTTTTCAGACTATTTTTTGTTATTTATACTTAGCTACCATTTGCTTCGGTAATTATGACATATTTTTTACGGAAGAAGAACGATTATCTCTCTTAATGATGTGGGGATGAAGTGATCAACAAACATCTTATGAAATAAGGCAACTTTTCAACGATATATTCCGTAATGAAAACCTTATCTCAAAATCGACTGTCGAACAAACGATAAAGCGCTTAGAAAAAATTGCATAAAAAATTGTCCGCTCTCACATGCATGCGTACATGGATAACGCCGGCGGTACTGTAATTTTCAAGATTCATAACTCGGAAAGTACTTGATGAAACGTAACTTTATTATAGTGTTTTGAAAAGCTCTCGAATAAGCTACAAGAATATGTAATAAAAAATAAGGGTTTCTATTTAAAAAAACAATAATAATAACCTTGATCTTGATTTTGAAAAGGTCACTCAAGGTCAAGTCCACATTTCTGTTATATGTCCCCCTTCAAGCCATGCAACTTTCGTTCGAAAAATTTTTCAATAAAATCATTCGCGAGATAATCAACTATATCATTTAAAATGAAACATTCTGTATATATATATATATATATATATAATGTTGCATTATCTTTGTCATTAAACATAGTGAGAAGTTTTTATAGAAATTGACTTGACAAATTTGGTAGATCGATGATATCTTACAACAGATTTTTTTTACAACTTTTATTTGTAATTTTTTTAAAAATTGTATAATATAATGGAGTATTTTGACGAATGAAATTGTATTTTTTATAAAAAAACTACGAAAGAGAGAGAGAGAGAGAGAGAGAAAGGGAGAAAGAGAAAAAGATGATTACTCTCTTTCTTGCACTTGCAAAAAAATTATTTTTTGTTGAACTATTAGTTTTAAATTGCACGCATTGCGTATTAAATAATCTGTTTTTTTAATAAGAATTAGTGCGAATTATGGAAAATTTTAAATGAGAATTAAGAAAAGACAAATTTTCTGGAAAAAAATTTGTGTTCTCTTAATTCTCACGCACTTAGAATTTTTTTACACTGAATGGCAGATCTTTGAACCTAATAAACTGAATATATATGAATGAAATCTTTTTTTTCTGCTAAGTTTCAAACAAAGAATTATGAGAAATTAAGTTTTTTTTTATTTCTCTATCTGCCGGTTTGCACGGCAAAAAATGAGCGGCAAGGTGTAAATAAGAATATAGATAAGATACAATTGATCGTGTTTCAGGTGTAGATTCCGCATCGAAGCTGCGTGACTTTGACGACTGGCAGGATCAGCGGTTGTCGACGACCGACGACGATTTGATTTCGCCATATTCGGACTCATCCATGAACGATCTCGATCAGATACGATCGCAAGATCTTACGAAAAATGGCACTTATATTATACGACGCGGTCGCAAGAAGGAGCGCAAAGTTCTACCAAAGATGCCGACCAAGACCAAGAGTTTGTCCTTTGAAAATGGTGAGGAAGGGAGTCGATTGTCGGATGTAAAACGATACTCGAGCACTTTTGACAACATCAAGAGTTTGCTGAAAGAAGGCACGCTGGAGGGTCTGGATGAACCACCGACAGAATTCGCAATTCCGATGCCGCCGCCGGACCTTGTCCGAGTCGTATCGATGCCGGCGATCAACAATGACGTCAGCAATCGGGCTCAGCTGGAGATCACTGTAGAAGAGGAGGAGACATCTGATGTCTCGGACAAGGACAAGGAGCGCGACAACATTGAACTATCTCGATTATCATCGTCGCCAGTCGAAGATGATCAAATAGATCCCCGTCTGGATCGATCAAAGGATTGCAATGGTGTCTTGACGGCATCTAACTTGACGAATCTAGATATCGGCAAATCGTCGAACAGCGCACTTACCGAGACGACGACGAAGAAGAAACTTGCAAGCGCGGTCAGCGACGAACGACTAGCCTCTAAGATTCCAGTGAACTTGCTGATTGAGGATCAGATCGTGAAGAAAGCGCTCAAGGAGAATCGCCGACAACTGGAGAGGGTAAGCGATGCAATTAAGGAGATCGAAAATGTAAAGAACAGCGAATCCTACTGTGAGAGCAAACGCTGGCGAAACGGCGATTTAAAACAGAGTTCGAAGCGAAACAGCTTCGAGAACGAATTTCCATCAGTCCACGATGGTCGAAAACCCATGATGATTGATAGCTCCTACGACGGCAAGACGCGTGGCAGGCAACAGCAGCAGCAGTACAGCTCCGACTCTGAGACGTCGAAGGCCAGCTCGGACGTGGACTTCACTGACCGAAAACTGAACGGTGCCACTGACGTCATCTACTCATCCGGCAGGCGTTTGCGCCAGAATGGTATCGAAAATCACAAGAACGATCAGAAGCAGATCGAGAACGTGATCGATGCTATTTTGGAGGACTCGAAGAATCCGGAATTTCAGGTAGGAGCTTTGCGAACTCGGTCGCGTAGCTCAAATATCTTGCAACATTCGTACCCACGTTGCTTAAAATGCTGACGCGGAAAGAAGCGGAAATAGAGAGTCTGCCTTTATAGCAAGCCTTTATATCAAAGTGCATCTATGTTGTAAAAAAATGCAAGGAAGAAGGATACACGGTCATGATGGACGCGCGTCACAATGGTGAAAAAGCATCGAGCAGCTGAAATTAGGACGGACCGCCCCATCTATAAATTGGTAGCATTACCTTTATAATATAATAGGGTTCCATTAGCGTTACCACATTTTTTGTCGTAAAATGTGAAAGTCAGAGGAACCGCTACGCGGCCTGCTACATGCGAATTTGTCTTTATTGATTCCCACATTATTAATTCTAGCACAGGATTTTAATTTTTATGAGGTTATATTAATGTTATATTAATGTAATATTATACCATAGACCAAGTATATCTACTAATATTTTTAATTCGCTCAGTTCTCACATCTGAAACATTTTAAGTAATTACGCTTTTGTCTTCATAAAATCGATAAGTGTAATATAAGCACATAAATTATGATAATTCCTTAAGATACGTACATCTGAGTTTTTTAATTAAAAATTTTAAAAATTTATAAATAACTAATAACTATAAATTATAAATAACTAATTGATTGTCTTTAATCTGCTGAAATCTCTCTTTTAAATACAGAGTTGTGAAATACTTCCTGTTGATCCAATATAAATATCTAACAAATTTGCTGAATAGTCATTGAAGTGAATGGCCATTCATGCATATTTTATTCATGCATATTTTTGGATTGGTAGAGAAAGTGATTTGTTTGTTTTTATTTATTGTAAACGATGTAAAAACAGAGGATTATCTTACACATTTTCATTCTGATGTTTACAGTTGTACAAAATTAAATTTTCCGATTTGGAAACTTTTCCATATAGAGATGTTATACAGCTATAGTGTTTCTATTGATGTAGTCATATATAATCTGTGGCGCCTCGCGTTCGATAGGACAAGAGTCGCCTTGCATGTTCGAGGAATCCGACAGAAGAAGTAACTCGTTAATCAGCATATAACAATAGTTTATTCTTGTCTATATGTTATATATTATATACATATGTACAATGAAATATTATGTTTGAATTCTTTGAGGTGACCCTGAGAAGAGCCGATTGTATCCTACGGCTTAATGCCTTTCACGCCTCTTTATGCGGGGACTGACTTCGGTGTACTTGCGTGGCCCCCAACGTCTTTGAGCGGGTGGAGTCCCTGGCGTATAAGAACGCTCGTTAAGTGTCTGTGTGGTCTGTGATGTGGTGCACGGCCCACACTGCACGTACTTGTCACTCTTGCTCTCCCAGTCGCTGTCGGATTGCACGACTTGAGTGACTACAGCTAGCTAGCACCGGATTCCTCTTGTGACTCGGTCAGGTCTCCGGGGAGATAGCGGCGATATCAGTCGCGGAGGCTTGTAGAATGGTAAGGTGAGCCTCCTCACTCTGAAATTCCAGGTTACCAAGCTGCTCCGAGGTCGCTGGTCGTGAATCGTGGTGGTGACAAATCTATTGGGATAAGTCTCCACTGAAGATCCTTTCGTACCGGCGACCTTGAAGTCGGTGGAGGATCTCTCGGCTGCTGGCTTATGCGGCGGCAGCTTGGAGTGTGGTAGTCTCCACTGGTATAGAAAGTGTTGAGCCCACTCTGGTAACGTTTGCAGTCTCCTCGATTTGATGCTGCTATCGTTTATCTGACTTTGCTGCGAATCTCGGAGCTGCTGGATGGTCCGGCGTGGCTATTTATAGCACTTGATAATAATTGTTGTCTTCGCGAAACTTTTCCGCGAGAGACACTTGTTGACAATTAAGCGCGCGCTCGCGGCGGAAGATCGCGGGCGTGAGCACTCGCGAGAAAGCTTTGTCGTGAGTGCTTCTGAGAAAGCACTGGTGCCTGCCGTGCGTGTCTTGCTTGGCACGTTAACAGCGGGTTGCCTTTTGATAGGGGTACTGACTTATGGGGTCGTATCGATCGCCACAGAACTCCCCTGGTTGTTATAAAATGGTCATCCGCTCCTTGTGTTTTTTCATCTGCCGGTGCCTCGGAGTCTTGTAGAACGTATGCTGGTTTAAGCCTGTCCATCAATACGTTTACTGCTTTTCCTTGTATTTTGACTTTGAACGTCTTTTCGTTTCTGTTCAGGACGTCGAAAGGTCTGTCATGGTGGCTGGAGTGTCCCTGCTAGTGTATCCTGTCTAATGAAAACTTTTGATGTCGTAGACATGTCCTTAAATACGAAGATCGTTTTCTCTCCGTGCCTTCTCATCCTAGGATGTAATTTCTCAATGATTTTCTTGAGTCTGCCGACTATGTTCTCTGCTGGCTTTTCAGGATGCTCTTTCAGGAATTGTCCTGGCAGTCTTAAAGGCTCCCCTATACTAGTATACTAGTTCGGCTATTGTAGCTTTGAGGTCTTCTTTCCAGGCTGTGCGTACCCCTAGTAAGATTATGACAAGACGCTGGTCCAGTCTTGTGACATTTAATGGCTTGATTTGACGATGCAATCTTTCCACAAGTCCATTTGAAGCTGGGTGGTATGCTGTAGTCCTTAGATGTTGAACTTGTAAGCTGTGTGAGTTGTCGGAAGAAGTTTGACTCAAATTATCTCCCTTGATCGGTTGTTATCCTGTTGGTGTTCCATAGCGTGTTATCCATTCTTCAAAAATCCTTTTGGCGATTTATGCTGTAATGTTCGTATAGCTTCTGGCCATCTAGTGAATCAATCTATTATTGTCAAGTACCGGTAGCCATTTGATATTGGAAGAAATCCCACTAGGTCTGTGTGAATGTGCTCGAATCTACTGGTGGGGCTCATGAATTTCCCTACTGGCGTCGTGTTGTGCTGGTAGTTTTTCCTTCTTTGCATTGTACACATGCTCGTGCCCATGTTGTGCCGTCCTTTCATATGTTCGGCCACACATATCGTTTTGTGACAAGTTTTGCCGTCGCTTTTACTCCAGGATGTGCTAAATTGTGCAGTGCTTGATATGCCTGTCTTCTGAATGGCTGGGTCACGTATGGTCGCGCTGTTTGTGTTGCCATGTCGCAGTATAGTTGTTGTGCTGATTCCGGAATTGGAATCTTTTTCAGCTTGAGACCTAATTTCCCTGTTTTATATTGTCTCATTTCATCTTCTTCTTGCGATGTAGCTAAAGCTTCGAAGTCGATGGCTTCCTGTATTACTTCTACTCTCGACAGTGCGTTTGCTACCACGTTGCTCTTTCCTTCTATGTGTATGTCGTATGTAAAGAAAATTGGCTGATGTATTCTAGGTGTCTAGCTTGTCTTGGCGAGCTTTGGAGAATATCTTTGTTAAGTGCGTAGGTTATTGGTTTGTGGTCCGTGTAAATTATGAATTGCCTTTCTTCTAATATGTGTCTGAAAGGCTTCACTGCCGAGTATATTGTCAATAGTTCTCTGTCGTACGGACTGTACTTCTTTTGTGCCGGGCTTAGTTTCTTGCTGAGAAATCCTAGTGATTGTAGTCCTTGTTGTGTACGTTGTTCGACTACTGCTCCCATGGCTACGTCTGATGCACATCCGTTGTTAGTACTAGCTCTGTGCATGGGTCTGGATGTGCCAATTCGGTAGCTCGTTGCAAACTGTTTTTGCAGTTCATGAATGCTCGTTCTTCCTCTTCCGTCCATGCTATTAATTTTTTCTTTCTAGTTTTTGAACCCTTGAGCATCTCATTCAGCTCCGTTTGATTTTTAGCTGCGCCGGGGATAAATCGGCAGTTTAGTTAAAAGTTTAGAGTTCCCAGGAATTGTCGCAACTGTTTCGTTGTTTCTGGTTTCGAAAAGTTTCTTATCGCTTCGACTTCTTCCGGCAGTGGCTTTGTACTATCTGCTGATACTTTATAGCCTAGGAATTGGATCTCGCTTCTTCCTAGAATACATTTGGCGGGGTTGATCCTCACACCATAGGCGTCTAGCCTGCTAAACAGCTCTTGCAAATGTTCCTCTTTGTTGGCTGAAGCTATTAAAATATTATCGATGTAGGCATAGCAATATGATAATCCATGCAACACTTCATTGATGAATCTTTGAAAGGCCGCGTTGCGTAGTCCGAATGGCATGAATCGGAATTCATATAATTCAAACGGAGTTGTGACTGCTGTCTTCGGAATATTCTCTGGATTCACGGGTATCTTATATGCTCGGACCAAATCGATTGTTGAAAAACTCGTTTCTTGTAGAGTAGAAGTGTCTGCGCAAAATCTTCTATGTGTGGTATCGGGTATCTGTCTGGTACTGTGCGCATGTTTAATCGCCTATATTCTCCGCATGGTCGCCAAGCATTTTTTTCTTTCCCGATATCATGTGTAGCGGTAATGACCTTTTTGATGGTTGGATGATGCCTTCCTCTAAGAGAAGATTGAACTCGTTTTTCACTGCTACGTATCTATGCAGCGCCAGTCTTTTCAGTGCTTCTGACGGTCCTAATGTTGTTTTGATATGGTGCATTGTTTGGTGCGCTTGTGATCGATGTCTTCCCGACAGCTGCACGATCCTTGGGAATTTGCTCAAAATTTTGTAATATTCCGATTGCTCTATAATTGTTTTTACGGACTGTTTTCGGCTCTCGAGGTCTGATCCTGTTGTAAGTCCCGTTTTTCCATCTATTAATTTTTTCTGCCGCATGTCTGGTAGAAGAAAAGGAAGTCTGATCCTATGATTGGCTGTATCACATTGGCTATAATAAATCGCCCCGAGAAGGCTCGGCGTAGCCCAAGATCCGGCTGTAGCGTTGTCATTCCGTATATTGGTATTACGGTGCCGTTGGCTGTATAAAGCTGGTATGCTTCCTCCTGTCATTTTCCTTTCACCCCTGTAGGATACACGCTGACATTTGATCCAGTGTCTATCAGGTATCCTGGTTATTTGGTTCATCGTGTACAGGTGGCGGTGTCTCGGGCTGTTGTCGCTGGCCGCCCTCAGTGACTGCTCTCCTTGTTTTTCTTGTCGAACAAGGTTTTGTGCATTTCTTTACTTCTGCTCCGAAGCGTCAGTAGTAGTAGTAATACACACCTTCTTCCTTTGGTGTTCTGCTTCTTGTCTAATATCTTGGGCGACTTTTTTCGGCTTCTTGTTCAACCATGAGCTCTGTCTCGTTCCCACGTTCTCGACATCTTTGTCATTTGTATCGTTAATGCTGCCACTTGCTTGGTGAGGGTCAGTATGTGTCCCTCCATTGATTTTGGCTGCGGCGCGCTAGGAGTTGCTGCGGTTGATGTGGATGCTGCTGCAACGAGGCCTTGCCTCCGATCTCGTGGATTCTATCGGCTTGCTCTGCCATGTCCTTCAGTTTGTCCTCCGCTCGGGTTGTCAGAATGACCTGCATTTGTGATGGCAGTCGTCCTAGCCAAAGTGTTCGTATGAGCTCGTTCGGTACCGTCGCTCCTGCTAATATGCTCAAGTGGCGTAAAAACTGAGATGGTTTCCTATCTCCAAGTTCCTCGTGCTCTAGTAGTTGTCGGATGCGCTGGTCTTGTGAATCCGTTAATCTCTGGATTAATGCTCTTTTTATGGCCTTGTATTTATCCGTCGCTAGAGGGTGTGTTATAATGTCCTTTATCTCCCGTGCTTGTTTCGGGTCTATCTTGGAGAGGACATGAGCATATTTCGCTTCCTCTTCCGTTACTCCACAGATGGCGAGTTGTCCCTCTAATTGTGCGAACCATAATTCTGGCTCTTCTGACCAGAAAGGTGGGATGCGTACTGCTACTCTGCTGACGCTATCATCCAAGATTACGGTCGAGTTTTGGTATGACATCTTCCTTGGTTGCTATTTTCTTTGTCGGAGTTTCCTTCGTCGGTGTTTCCTTCGTTGGGGTCACCAGTGTGGTTATACGTCCATACCAGGGACTCCACCAGCTCAAAGACGTTGGAGGCCACGTAAGTACACCGAAGCCAGTCCCCGTATAAAGTGGCATGAAAGGCGTTAAGCCGTAGGATACAATCGCTCGCGTTCGATAGGACAAGGGTTGCCTTGTGTGTTCGAGGAATCCGATAGAAGGAGTAATTCGTTAATCAGCGTATAACAATAGTTTATTCTTGTCTATATATTATATACATATGTACAATGAAATAATGTTTGAATTCTTTGAAGTGGCTCTGAGAAGGGCCGATTGTATCCTACGGCTTAACGCCTTTCACGCCACTCTATGCGGGGATTGGCTTCGGTGTACTTGCGTGGCTTCCAACGTCTTTGAGCTGGTGGAGTCCCTGGTATGGACGTATAAGAACGTTCGTATAAGAACACTCGTCGACACCCGTTGACAATTAAGCACGCTCGCGGCGGAAGCTTTGTCGCATGAGTGCTTTCGAGAAAGCATTGGCGTCTGCCGTGCGTGTCCTGCTCGGCACGCTAACGGCGGGTTGCCTTTTGGTAGGGGTACCGACTTGTAGGATCGTACCGATTGCTACACAATCTGTCAGCAAAAGCATATGGTCGATTACTTGTATATTGCTGTCTTAAAATAAAAAAAATTTTGATTTGATTATTAAATTTACTTTTATGCTATTAATTATTCATTAATTGTAACATATCTTAGTATTATATACTTCTTACATTAACAAATAGTTCGTTAACTAATGAAATGTTCATAAAACATATCGAAAGTGATAAGTGATAAGTGAACAAATATATTTCAAAATAAATGCAATGTGATATTCACTTATAAATCATT
Organism: Cephalotes varians; assembly: GCA_037157785.1. Taxonomy (NCBI): domain Eukaryota; kingdom Metazoa; phylum Arthropoda; class Insecta; order Hymenoptera; family Formicidae; genus Cephalotes; species Cephalotes varians. The sequence goes on from JANQDE010000090.1 coordinate 436,186, forward strand.
GTTCGTTGCTCGTTTTAGCGCTCATACAATTTATATAATTTATTAATTGTGTGATAGATTATATAAAATGCATGTTTATCATTTCTTGATTAGAATAATAAAATAGCAATAAAATCAAACTTAACATCAAATAATTATTCACTGATCGCAAAGACTATCTAACTCAGTAAAATAATAAGATAATTCTTTACTGTAAAATATGTTATAAAATATGGAAGTGAAAAAAAAACATATGGAACACTTTTTGTCAACATCAAATTGAAAATTTTCTAGTATAAGACAATTCTCTGCTTTCATCGCGTACGATAAATAATTGCAAGTCATTTGTTTTATCAACACTGAAAGATGAATTCAACTTTAAATATAAAAATCAAAATTGGCTTTTCAATCACGTTTATTAAACAGTGTTTATTTATCTTAACGGATACTGATTTGTCCTAAACCTTTTTTTTTTAGAATGCGAATTTCTGCAAATTGAATCAAACTTTATCATATCAAAATTTTCATTACTAATGATCAGTATTTAACTAAATTAGTTGCTATTTTAAGAAAATGTTACTTTGAATAATTAATATAATAATTTATCATCCGCGCAAATCTAGCAATTGATTAATTCGCGATAAATCAAGTAGATGATTAGATGTAGAAATAGATCGATTTTGCATAAATTTGTTTCTCTTTTCGGGAATAAAATCATTCCATGATTACGTTGCAAGCGAGTACGAGTTTCTATGAAAAACGAGTCCATTCACCGATAAAATTGATGAAATGTTCTCTTGATCTTAGAATTATCTTCGATATCACTTCATTTTGAACTACAATTTGCTGTACTTGGCAGGTGAACGTTGACGTGATGGAGTTTCCGCCATTGCCGCCCTCGCCCGTCGAAGAAGCTGACGAAGAAAGCTGTTCGGACGTTGGCCAAAGCGCTGTAATGACGCCACCGAAATCCAAGAGTTATAGCAGTAGCCGGACCGTGGAATACAGGCCGAGGGTGCCACCCCATCGTGTTCCACCGATCATCGATCCAAAGGAGCAGACTTCCTTAAACACCAGATCTATGGATGCTGGCTTCGCCAGGGGGAGACGCACACCAGTCACTAATAATTCCAGGCGAGAGGTGAGTTCGTTTGAAATATTCAGCCGAGGATATAACGTAGATTTTTGGTCTCTCAACAGAGAGACCAAAACAACAGTTAATCACGTTTTTCTCATTTCGGCTCATGTGCTAACTTTTTATATAAATGTAATAAAATATTAATAATGTATAATAATACATGCTATATTGTTATGTACATTATAATATTATAATATATATTATATGTAATATTTAAAATAATATAAAATGTACTATATAAACTTATATATTATATATTATTGTAGTATTGTTGTAGAAATTGATAATATTGCTATATTATTATACATTATTATTAAGAGACACAATATGTCTCGCGTCAAGTATTATTATTATGTTATTATATTATATATTATTATATTATATGTTATTACATTATACATTATTATAATATACAGTGTACTAGGTTGCTCCTAGTATATTGTATGCAACTATATAGAGAGAATTTTCTTTTAGAATTTATCATGAAAATCATGGTAGTTTAAGACAACATGGTATTTGAAATTTTTTACATGATTTATCACTATTTACTACAATAAAATATAAAATATAAAATATAAAATATAAAATATAAAATATGTTTGATTAATTTTATTAAAGAAATAAAAAATGAAAAATTCTTTATTGTTTTAACTAGAATAGAGAGAGATATTAAGTGATAAACACAGTGATGAACATATAAAATATTTGATATAAATTTTATAGTACGATAATTCCAGTCTGACTTGCTCATAATTTTACCATATGAGAGAAATCACACTTAAACTCTTCAATAAAATACCCGCGAATAGTAGCAGACTAGCCACTAGATGGACGCGGCAAAGTTTTATTTTTCATAAGTAAAAATTATACAGAATAGGACAGAATAAAAGATGCGACATTATAAAATTTTTCAATCATTTTAAGAAAATAATTTTTTGAAGTCGACTTCCCAAAATTGGGTTTGAAGTAAAAAATAAATATAACGCTTATAGCTAATTGTTATAAAATTGTTTATTAATCTACGCTGCAAAAGATTTTAGATATATACAATTGAAATTTAGTTACCATATAGAGATGCTTGCTACACTAATCTTTTGTCTTCTGTAAATTTTACAAAACGGACTATATTTTTCCTTAAAGCAATTTACAATTTGTTTGATAATTTTTATTAGTTTTATTAATTTTTATTATTTTATAAAATATCTTTTTTTATATTTCAAAAATTTATATTATCACCGTTATATTAATAATATTATTACAATAATATTTAATAGATAGTCAAAGATTGTCTAAGCTTATCAACATAATAAAATTTGTAGTGAATTTTGCGATAAAATATTCCAAAAATTTCGTGTAGATATATTTTTAAAACATATTATTGAAAATAGAAAAAGCATATCGTAAGACAAAATTAAATATTAAGTGATAGGAAAATAATGTCGGTTTTTAACTTTTAACTTTAAATATCTCAGCTCAGAGTAAAGTGTATTAATCGAAATGAGAATTATTACAATCAATACATTTTTGCCGACAAGAAACAAGTTTATTTATTCCGGTAACGTAGAATTCCAACGTCCTGGAATCGATAAACTCTCGGAAGGCATTTTCGACAACACCATGGTTGTTGAAGACTTTCTCTTGCAGGAAGTGGTCGAGATGCTTAAAAAAGTGGTAGTCGATTGGCGAGAGGTCTGGCGAGTATGGTGAATGAGGCAGAGTTTCGTAAAAATCATTCAGTTTTTGCAGTGTCGATTGTGCGATGTATGGCCGGGCATTGTCGTGAAGAAAAATGGGACCTTTTCTATTGACCAATGCTTGGCACAGGCGTTGCATTTCGTCGATTTCTTGACAATACTTCTCTGCCGTAATGATTTCACCTGGATTCAGGAAGTTGTAGTAGATCAGACCGACTGACGATCAAACCGTCACCATGGTCTTTCTTTGGTGCAGATTCGGTTTTGGGAAATGTTGTGGAGCTTCGCCACGGTTCAATCACTGTACTGAGCGCCGCTGGTTGTATAGAATTCATTTTTTCATCGCATGTTACAATGCGAGGAATGGATCGTTGTTGTTGCGCAAAAGAAGTGCAGAGCACACTTCATAACGACGAAGTTTTTGACTTTCATTCAATTTATGCAGCACTCATTTGTCGAGCTTTTTTGATTTTCCAAATTGCCTGAGGTGATCCAGAACTGTTGGATGACTTATGTCTAACTTTACAACAAGCTCTCGAATTGTTACGTTGATCTGCCTTGATCAATACCTTTAATTCATCGTTGTCAACTGCCGATGGACATCCACGATCTTCTTCAAGGCTCTCATCTTCATTCCGAAATTTTTGAAATCAATGTTGCATCGTACGTTCGTTTGCGGTTCTCTGGCCGAATGCGCTGTTGATGTTGCGAGTCGCTTCTGCTGCTTTATGGCCTAGTTTGAACTCATACAAGAATATCGCTCGCAATTGCTTCTTTTCTATCATGAATTCTATAAATAATAATGGACCAAAAATAATAGTAAAAATAAAACCAATAGCAGAGAAATATAGAGCGAAATCTGCACTTTAAAATGCTATATGGTATATAACATGAATATATTAAAAGAAATATTTATTTCAAAAACAAGTAACAATTTTGTATATCCTTACAGAATATATCTTTGTATATCCCTGTATTACTTTCATGCATTAGTATTAATTGTTATAAAATATAATTGTGTTTTTTTTTAAATAACTTCATATTTTTTGACGCACTGATTCCTGCATAAAAAAGTATAAAAAATTATGCTTAAACATTAATTCAGAAATTATTTTAATTTTATGAAGTATTGACTTTGCAAATTTGATTATTTGAAGTGAAGTTTATTAGTTAATTTATTTGTTTTTCTATTTATGATTTTTATCCATTATATCCTTTATTATGCATATTTGTAAACATTAATCACTTTTTAATATTTCGAAATGCAAGTCTCTTGTAGTCAGCAAAGTGATTAATCGATATCAAACTGATTCAATTTCTATTTTATAGAGTATATATATTTAAGAAAATATGAAAAACGAAAACTTTGGGAAAAATTATTATTATTTGATCGTTATTGAACTTTTGTATATTACAAGAGATATTCATGTTCCACTATCGCATTCCAAATATTTTTTTTCAATCTAATTTTGATATTTTATTATTTTTTATTGTTGGTTTGTTTTTTGATTATTTTTGATATTTTTGATATTTTTTTGGATTTTTAATATGCTACACTATCTTTTCTTAAATGTTGTGCATTTGATATGAACTCTATTTTTTTTTTAATTCTCCAAGAAAAGATCTTAGGGCTCAAATCCGATTTCAAATCCGATAATCACGTAATCAATATATCATCGTGTATCAATCCATTTATTAAGATATTTTTCATTTAAATATCTTATAGCAATTGGGAAATTATGTACTGAGACGCCCTCTTGCTGAAAATATTTTATCTTTTTCTTGACGAATAAGAGAATGTTGGAATCATGTAAAAGATAAATCCTAAAAAGATTGGTATCTTTATCTATCACCTGTATCTATACCCGTTTATCTATCACTCTAAACGTTAACATTGTATTTAATTTATTTGTTTGTATTTTATCATAGACTTCCGATAACCTCATATACAATAATATAAAAATGTAAAAACTTCCTCACATAATCTCGAATACGACGATCGAATATGACGATTATCCTATTATAACGATTGGATATCCCATTATTAATAAATATTCTTTCGTCTGTTCATAAAGCCTGAAAACAACTTTCCTTAAACTAAGTAATTTATTTGTCAAATTTCATTTCCAAATTTTAAATTATGTTCGAAAAAAAATTGAAATATGCAAAAGAGTTTATAAAATGGATAGACGAAAAATTTCGAAATTCATTCTCCAAATATTTTACATATTGATGCTTGCAGATTAAAATTGATGTACATTGTAAGTATAATTGGCATATCGTTATTTTTTTACTACTGATTTCAGAACTTCTTTCATTTATTTTTAAATACTTAGATCTAATTTTTTTAAATACATAAGTGCGTGGATTCAAATGTCGGTAGAAATAGTTTGCAGCTTCTTACGAATTTTGATTGCACGAGACAAACATGAATATTGAATCTATTTTTTTCTTTGTAAATGATATGATTTTTATATTGGTCCCACTATTTAAAGTCTGACTGTACTGTTAAATATTAAAGGAGCAAATTTAAACCAATTTCTATGCTAGCAAACATAATCTGTTGACATATTTTGATAGCAAATCTGCGGCAAATATATTCGTGTAATTTGACAGCAAATTGGCAGCAAAAACCGAGCAAATTTTGCGTAACACTGTTTGACGACAAATTGACAGCAAAACCCGAGTAAACTTTGCTACTTGATTTTTGTCGTCAAATAGTGCTACGCAAAGCTTGCTCGGTTTTTGCTGCTAATTTGCTGTCAGATTATATATGCAAGCTTTGTTAGCAAAACATGAGCTTATTGCTGGCGCAGATGGCACTGAATTTGTCATCAGTCTTTGAGTGAGTTTGATGCCAACTTGGCCATAATTTAATAGCAATTTGCTTACGGGGGCTACATATACACGCACGCATGCGCACGCGCGCGCACAAACTCTCTCTCTCTCTCTCTCTCTCTCGCTCTGTACACAAAAGTTTTCAAATAATCTTAAATAATAAATGCAACATAAATAGATTAAATAAACATCACCGATATCTTGTAATTTTTTGCCAAGAACAAGTTTGTTATTATTTTATTTATATTTTAAATGTTAATAAATATTTATGAATCTATAAAATATAATTATATAAAAAATTTTTTCTTAGTTTTCTCAAAAAACATTGGCAGAGTTAAAATAATGTATCTGACATTTAACCCGTTCCGTCACAGGTGAAAATTTTCGCCGTAGGTCACAGGTGGGTAAAAATTACCATGTGCTGTTTTTTCAGATTTTTTAATAGAAAAAAGGTTATAAATCACATCAGCCTAACTAACCTACCCGAATTTACATGGGAGGCTCAAGGTCACTACAGCATCAGAGATGCCAACAAAATAACTCCATTTTCCCACCACGGATAACTTTTATCTACCTGTGACGGGTTAAAGAAACATTTTTATCATTCTATGCTATCATTCTGTTTTTATTTAACTATTAAGCGTACAAATTAATTCTCGGCCTTTGGACCAACTTTGAGCTTTATTTATGAAAAAGTTAATTCAAACTCAATCTTCAAAGTAATCTCCTTCAGTTTTTATATATTTTTGCCATTTTTCAGGCAATTGTGGGATTCCGGATCGGAAAAATGATGATAGTTTCGATTCTATGAATTCATCGAAACTTTTTTGCACCTCTTCAATTGACTTAAATTGAGATTCGCTAAAGTGATGTTGTAGAGATCGAAATAGGTGATAATCAGAAAGGGTTAAGTCTGGAGAATATGTCACATGACTAAAAATTTCCCAGCCTAAGTCTGCGATAATTTCCAGAGTCTTTTTTGCTTTGTGGGGCCGGGAGTGAGCTTATGAGGAATCCACCGGGATTCCTTCTGAATCCTTTTCAGCTTCTGTAGGCGACAAGAAACTTGCTGTGTCTCCAAGCTCACTTGCAAGTTCCAATTGAGTTTGGCAAGGATTCTCATCCAAAATTTGCTCCAACTCCTCGTCTTCCACTTTTTTTGATCAGGGTGTTCACCATCTTGAAGGTCGAAATTTCCATCTCGAAACTGTTGGAACCATTTTTTACATGTGCTGTACGATGCAGCGTTTTCACTCATAGCTGAACAAATCATTTCTTTTGCCTCGGCCGCGTTTTTTTTAAGTTGAAATGCGAAAAGAAGACAGTGCCAGTTAAATGTTGTTTTTCGAACGGTATCACGTATATAACTAATTTTGCAGATTATGTTCATAGTAGAATCAAAGTTGCGTTCGAGGAGACACCATTAGCGCAATTTAGCGCTGAAAATCTATATACTACACGTTACTATACTACACGAGAGAGTATTTAAATGAAAAATTGTATATAATTTTATGTGAAAGCATTGAATATCTTTCTATTCTGACTTATCAAAATCAACTTATCAATTTTATTCAAATTTAAAAGATTAATTGATATTTTTTAAAATATTACAGTTATTCTGAAGAAAATGGATCAAAAAGAAAAAATCCAAAATGATAAACGTAAAATTTTGTCAATTATTGCAGTAGATCAGTTTGCCTCATTATTCAATAATTTAATATTCTTCAAACGAACAGTTTCGTCAATTATAGTGTGTGATAGCAAAGTTTCTGTTGCATATTTTGGGAACTACTTGATAATTTGTATCTTCTATATTAAACAACAATGATTATGATTTTCTCGTCGATGTTTGGGATAATCTTGCTTTGTGATTAAACAGGAATGAATAATTTTGTTATTATGTTTTGAAATTTCTCAGCCAGTGATTTCTTACATACCTACTCTTCTGTGTGTATCCTATTCTTATACACGGAAAGAACGAAGATCTTTTTTATATAAAAATTAGGAATACAGAGCTGAAAATAATTATATTGGATCTCTTCGGCTTAAAAACATTAAAGCAGGGGCGGACTGGCGGGATCGCCTCAAGAAGCAGCCAAGAGAAGAGAACATAAAGTGTTAAATAGAATTATTTATTCAATCTACAGAACTTAATTCTTTAGATAAATATTCAAATTATCTTATTAACTTATTATTATTTAAATATTCTAATCAAACTTATTGATGAAGGGTTATCGGTGAATCTTAACATCTATCCAATTAAAGCTTCTGGCGATTTGAGTTTATATTGAGATTGTCCAGTTAATTGACGAAAGCAAATCATCAGCAGTTCATACTGTTAATCAGTTCTCTTGCTTGTAAGAATACTTGAAAAATTACACTAGGAAAAAAGGTTATACGGGCCCTTGCCTAAGCCGTTCATTAGGCCCCGAAAATTCAAAGATGTGCAAGAATGATATGCTAAAACTAAATAAACGGGCCGTTGCCTGAGCCGTTCATCAGGCCCCGTGTAGTGCGCTCCAGAAAGCGCTGGTGAGGCGATTCAGAATGTGCTCGTGGAGAAAGGGAAAGATATGAAAGCACATTCATGATATCTGCTCGTCCGAGCCAATTCATCGAACGCCCATTGGTGGGAGTGACCCACCGCCTGAGACCATCGTCAGGCAAATATAAAGGACCGAATAGCCAAATATAGCGTTGTTTACCGAGATACATTTTAATTAAATGTGTCGAAATGAGAAAGACCGGTTCTTTCTTTACCTGTTGGAAATATAATAAATTATGGAAAGATCCTTATGGACAATATCACTCCAATTCTGATACGTTCGCCTCTTATTAAGCTTAATTACAAACGTCGCGGGTAAGCTGCTCTTCGTAACCAAGATGTCACTCTCAAAAAAAAACATCCAAGATCCGCGCGCGAATGCGCAGCCGCAAGCACCTTCATTTTTTCTCGTGGTCTTGTTCATTAACTTCCGGGTTTTCCCAAACAGGATCTTTAAAATAAATATAGAGCGTTCAAGTATTATAATAATGCTGCAAAAATCATTTTGACTTGAGAGTGTCCAATATAATTATTCAGAAATTTAAATGGTCCATAATTATTTTCAGATCTGTATTTATTTAAATTTTTATACTTTAGCAAAACCGTTCTTCTGTGTAAATACAATTTATTTTTTAATTTATTACTTTGGCAAATTGATATATAAATGAAAACCTGCAATTGATCCTCGATTCAACTTCACATTGTATTGAGCAATTTTTTAAATGTAATGGGTAATTAGATAATTTTTTATAAGCATTCCAGTTATTCTCAATTATACTATATTCATAGATTTTCTTCTTTCAACATTTGAATTTGTTTATGTAAAATTTCTTAAGGGAAATCTATAATTGCAGATTTTTTTATATTTTCTTTTTGCTTTGAAGTTTATTCGTTATGTTTTAATTTAAAATGCTTTTTGTGCGAAATATTGTGATCTATATTTACGGATCAAATCGTTAACAATATCTCTTTTGCTCTTTCTCTTTCTTTCCTATTTCAATTACATATCTTTTAATGTCGTACTTTCTTTAATACTTAAAGATACAAATATAGTTAAAATATATAATTATAATATTACAATATTATTAAAATACACATAAAACTAAATATAAATGGTAAATTTGGTTGACTGAACAAACTTTAGTCTTTATTACTTTCACTGAAACTGCATTATTTAGAGGCATTTTTAACATTATATTTAGTAATGTTCAGAATATTGATTTTTTTCTTAAATCTTGTTCATAAATATATTATAGAATTGAAAAATTTGAAGTAATAATCTTCTTTCTTAATGATTCAACGTTCTATCAATGTTATAAATTTTTATGGTGGATCCGAATTTCTTTATTGCATAATTTTGAAATTACTTAGTAATTCGAAAATATTTTCTTTATCAAACAATAACAATATTGAGTTTATTCATTGGTATTTAGAATAATCTTGACGCATTCTCAAACGAAAATAAATTTGAAATTTCATTGTTTTTCATCTATGGTAAATATTAACTATTTTTGCCACTCACATCTCTATCTCTTTGGCTATAACTCTGTATTTTTAGATATAAAAAAAAAAGTAACTAGAAATTTGAGCACAAATAGCACCTTAACTATGTATTATAAAGTTGTAAGAACATAAATAGATTAGAATTAAAAAAATATAATAATATTAACCATATACTCGTTAATATTAAATTAATACATATACATGAAAAAAAGTTGCAGCAAAAATCTGCGCGTGATGACTAAATTTTAGGAGTTTTATTATATTAATTCATCTTAGCACATAACTCTAGCATATAACTCTTCCAGGAATTATAAGATTCCTGAATTAATTTTTGTATAGAACTAGAAACTGTATTGTCGCGGAGATACATCTCTCATTTACTTTTATCTTCTAACCCGATGACTCACATTCAAGGAATCATTTTATTAGAATATCAGTGAAAAGTCTCATAATGCCGCGCTTTTTATCCTATCCTGTACATTTTTTTAATTTATGAGAAATAGAATGGACTTCACTGCGTTCCATCTAGTGGTTCCATATTTCTTGCATTATGCTTTATTTCAAAAAAACTGTAACGATGCCTTGAAAACGCATCATTCCTGCGATTTTTCCTAGTCATCATCTGTCCGAATGACCAGCCACGAGACGACCAAGAACACATTGCGTCCGAAAAATCATCACAGTTTCGAACACGCGCTCGCCGAAGATGACCGGCCGATTGTCGCCAATCGGCATCTCACTCGCCGGAATCTTGCACCAACCTGTACCGTACCATGCCGAATATATTCCGCGCGACGTGAGAGCGATCGATAAGTCAAGCCGATTGTCGCCGGAAATCGCTGTAAAAATTATTAAAAATATAAAGTATTCAAAATAACTACGAAAGTAGAAGAGCACTATTGTCACGCAGACTAAGTGACAAGCCTTCTAAAAAGGAGAACAAAAAATCCCGAGTTCGAATCTCATCAGCTTTATAACGTTTTTTGTCGCCTTATCGCTGAATTATAAAGAAACGTGAGTAGTAGCTATATATGGGGCGTGAAAACAAATCCTCTCTACGTCTTCCGCTGGCGCCAGAGGCCTAGAAGAGTTGACCTAGCGCGCTCTGATTGATCGATTGCGAGTGGTAATGGAGAGGATAAATGGGTCATTAAATGGAGCGTTCTAATTGGCATGCCCCATAGCTATCCACGTTCTGATTGACTTGCCTCATAACTGCCCACGTTCTGATTGGCTTGCTTCGTAACTGCTGGCAAGCTAAAAATTGAACGGAGAGGATAATAGTGCACAGGGCGACAAAATGGCGAATAAAGGATCGATGATAGCCTAAACGTGATATTTCGGGGAAGATAAGATAATATTGTGCCTCTCTCGACACGTTTTTACGATCCCCCTCGTTTTATAACCGTATTTTTTCATATACTTATTTAGCCGTTTTAAAAATCATATTATTTATAATAGCGATTGTTTGAGGGTAAAAACAAGTTTTAATAATTCTTTATTTTTAAAAGTAAAAATGTATAATAGCCTGAAATGGAGGGGGATCGAGGATGATAGTAAGAAATAGACGAGAGTTACAGATACAAAAAATGTTTATTGATAAAAATAAAATTATTGCATAAAATAGTTTTTTCATATGAAGTGTTTCTTTCATGTTCATCTTGCTTTTAAAAGCATACGATTGAACATGATGGCATTAACATGAGATTTTACACATTTGCTTTTACTGGAAAGGAAAATTTTACGAAATAATTTTAGATGATCGTTGCGTTTATAATTAGTGTCAAACAAATTAAGAAACTGTTTGAGCCGTTATAGCCGTTACATATAAAATATAAAAATACACAGCAATAAGTTTGAGAAAGCATTTCTTGCGGCGTAGTGTTCCAACGATGTGTGGTAGAGTTTGTCGAAGACGTAAGAGAAATCTGAAGTCCAAGGACAGTAACCCGTAATTATCAAAATACGTTCCTGTTCCATGTTTGTCGATGTAGAAAGTGACTCAATGCTGGTCAAGTCGATCATGATCATCCGTGTTAGCGATGATGGCAATCGACCCTCGGCAATCTGTCGGTAGGATAGACGCCCGCATCTAACGTTGAGATGACATAATGCTTGTAAGATTTCTAAGGAATTCATTTGTCGGCGGCGTTTGAATGAGAGGAATTCTTTGTATAGATTCTGAGTTTATCACTTTTGCCGCCGAGGTCCCGCAAGTATTCTCGTAAAACGACGATTGTATAGCGATGTTATCGGAAATAATCGCGTAAAATAATTTGCGTAACACTAACGTCGCCTTTGTCTTTATCCGACGAGTTGATTTTAGAAAAATGTTTTTCTTCTTTCTTTTTGCCCGCTAACGAACAATCACTTTTCGCTTGTTCACTTTGATTCTTCTTTTCTTCTTTTCACATCACATTATTTCTTCACTTCAATGTTGCGAGTCACATCAAAATTTTGATTTGTTATTGTGAAAATTTTGCTGTTTGATCCCGCTTCACTCTCACCGTCGCTTTCGCCGCCTCAATTTTCGTTGAGAACCCTCGAATCATAGCTCGAGTTGTTGCTATTTTGTACGATTAGCCAGCATTTTAATTTGTCAACGATGCGTAACGCGCAACGAAATTTTGTTTTAGCTCGTAATCCGTGATAAATACAACGTTGTCCGCTCGCCTCTCCATCAGACAACATTTTGAATAGCGGAGAAATTCCTTCCAGATTATATACATTTTTGGAGAGTAGATTACGTAAATAACGAGTTTTTTCTTGCCCTCTGGTATATATGTAGCGTGCTTGCCTTGTAATTATGGCGTGAAATATTGGAGATTGGTTTCCACCGTCGAACCACTCAATGTCATGATGATTCCGCGAAAGCCAATTGGTTTCTTGTCTAGCTCTCACGGGTAAATCGCTAAATAGGCAAGATGGCATCATAATCCAGTGTCCGATGATTGTCGCGTTAATCGCAACAGCGACTTCTTTCGGAATAAACTTCTTATCGGCATTCCGGAAATCATGTATATCGATGACTATATCCAAAACTTTGCTATGGTCTTTATTTTTTTCAAATGAAATGGCGTCATCCGCGTCTTGACCAAAACTGAATCCTCCTACTTGTTGAATTTAAGAAAATATCGTTGAGATCGTAAAGATGGGAAGGGGAAATAATTTATGAACGCTGAATATTATGTTTGATATAAAAGTCTAACTGCAAAAATCGACAATGACTCGAGAGGAGTCGATTTCTAGAACATTCGAATTGTGTGTGTTCGAATAAACAATACAATTAATGGTCGTGACAAAGAGCTTTTCGAATCTCACTTCTAATCGTAAGCTCCCGTTTCACGAGATTCCAATGCCCAGCGCAATTAGCTAATATTGGATAAATCGGGAGTAAGATCAAAAGCGAAAAGGGAGAATCTTTTGGAATAATTGTCTCCTCTTATAGAATTACCCTCGTTTAAAAAGTGAATGTTGATTCTGAGAAGAGGGTGTACTAGGCCTCGACATAGAGCAGCTCAGCTGTCGAGAAGTTCGTTTGTAGCGGTCTACGAGAAATTTGTATACCGTCATCATACAGCGAAGAGAAATTTATACCGTAGTTTTTGAAATTAAACGGGTTTAATTTTCTATCATCGTTAAACGCCTTAATATTGAGCTGACTATTATTTGTTTCGGCAGTTGTCTAAATATCACATTATTTAATGATTCTCCTACGAGAGCTGCATGTATCGTAAACATTTTAACCTCGACTCTCGTGAGAGGATATTTGGCGGTAGTTTTACTCAACATCCGCGCATGGATGAGTTATACGGCGAGGCTTATTTTTGCTCCTTTTACAAGCTGGCATCTAAAGCGTTTTTGATGTTGATTTATCCTCCATAAAGTGAAACGAATCTTTCGAGCGTACGAGTCTCATTCTAATCTCCACTCCGTTAATTAAGAATTTATCCTGATTGAAAACGTCGCAATGAAAATGCCCTATGAGATCAAACGCGCGTTCTTCGCGAATGTAGCGCGCGCGTCTTACGAGAGCCTAATTGGGAATTTTCGAGTTTAACGTTTCGTCCATGAAATCAGGGATATCCGCGTTCCACAGGCAAGAGGTCAAATGGGAAGTTTCTGCGGGTGAGCGCATAACTTAAGGGATTATACCACTTAACTTATACCACTTAACTAGTGATTACTTTGAACTACTTGAATTATGAAAAAATAAGCTATTTTTGGAAATTTTTTTTGCGAAAATGATCAAGTGAATTAAAAATTTATAAATAGATGCTTATTGTACATGCATTGAAGTATAGAAAAAAAATTTTTTTTAAATTTTTTCGAGGAAAATGGCGGCACTGCAGTCGATTCAAGTAAACTGGTTTTCAGCGAGCATCCAATCTGCGTATACGATTACGACGAAACGGTTTGACCTAGAACAAAAAACCAAAAATTTTTATTTTCTACATGACATTTACTAAAAAAGTACGTAGGGGTTTTCAGAAATATACTTTTTTATGAAAATGGTGAACATATTTGAAAAAGAAATATCATTTTTGGCTAAAAAAATTTTGAATAGAAATGTTAATAACAATAATAGTTTTTAACTAATCACAAAATCGCTACGTACTTCTTTAGATAACTAACAAAAGAAAACTTTCTGCAAGTTTCAAGTGAATTGAATAAAAATTGTAGAAGTTACGATGTACGCAGATTTGAAAAATGTGATTTTGAGAAAAACGCGTTTAAAGTTTTCCGATTCTTTGTATATAAAAATAAATTAATTTCTTTAATCGGTAATGCCTGCCCATAGAGTTGTCCTTCAGCATTGATGCAAGACTCTTCAGTCTCTTTTCTGTCTGACTTTAAGGCTCTGCGAACCTTTTTTGTGCTTCGGCAACGTTTTGCTGCCTTGATACGTTGAGCGTCTGCTTCCAAAAATTATAACAATTATAGCCTATAGGCATCTCTAGAACTGCATAATTTCCATTATGCTTTTTAGGCCATCATTGAAATTACAAATGGCAATATCTACTGCAACATTAAGAACGATTTTTCTTCTTGAAACCATTTTAGATGCCATCGACTATACAACAGAATTGAAGGTACCCATTTTTTTTTGGACATGATCTATATATTCTTTTTGCAAACGATTATATCTTCATAAAGGTTGAACATCAACAATTCCTTTAAAAATTTTACTATCTCCATCCCCGATGTAGTTACAGTATTTGATATTATATAAAATCTTAGAACTAATAAAAATCTTAAAAACATCTCCACGACGCGTCGACTTCCATTTTTCCAGACGATTCTTTGTGATTTATATTGCACTCTGCATGTGAATTAGCCTACTCTTCATATTCTGCAGTTCCTTCTTTATTTTTCCAATATTCGCAGGATTTACAATATTTACATTTTACTAAGACATCAATTATTTTACCAGTGTACCATCCAATAAGTATAGCTATATATAGAGTGACGAAAATCCCCTTTTCTTCGTTTTATCATCGGATACCGTTATTCCATGTGTAAGTCCTTTTTCTTCACTCATTTTCTTTTCTTCAATAGCTGCCTTTTTAATACATTTTTCACGAACAGCGGTCGTAGCAATGGAAATGTTTTTCATTAATTTATCATAAAAAGATTGGAATACTGGACGAGGCAAATCCATGAAGGCACAAAATTTTATAATGCCGTTAAGTCCGACGCCTAACAATCTCATAGCTAAAATAATGCGGCGATTTATATCGTATGCGTGATCACCAATAATAAGGACTGGCATTGATATAAGTTGATTCGCAAGCAACGACAACTTTATAACCCAAGCCGCGAATACTTGCTTCACTAAATTTAATGTTCGTTCCACACTTTTTGCACATAACTAATTCGGAAATCGCAGAAAATACTGTTAAAAAGTCAATAATACGATATCCAAATAAGCCATTTACATTAATGTCGTATTTTTGCTCCGTCATTTTCAACTTTTTCACTGACGCGCTCACGCTTGCATCATCTGTCTCCATCAAGTAACGATTCTTCACTCGTCTTTTTGAAATACTTGCTTTGCTAGCACGTGTGGTACTACTGTACTTGTGTGAGAGCCTTTTTTCATGGCGTACACTTTTTTTTATCACCTTCCATTATATTTTTAAACGTGAAAGTAGATTTTCTCAAACACGTCGTTTGGAATCTATTTATAGCGAAAGAAACAGCTGTACTGATGCTGTTTAAGTTATACAATAGTAATGATTGAAAAAAATTTTTATCGACATCTAGGATCACCTATGAAAATCCATTGCTTCGTCTCTTCTTTATAACGAGTCGACTGTTTCGAACCTTTCGGAGTCTCCCGCAGTGCGCCGATAATATGGGGACGCGCTTCAAAGAATTAGCTGAATCATTGTAAATACGTCAAATTTTTCATTCTAACTAATAAGGTTATATTTTCACATGTATAAACTGTCATTTAAGCAAAAAATTTTTTTTGATTTTTTTTTAAATTTCAAAGTGGTGTAACCCCTTAACGCCTTTATATATATTCGGTATGCATAAGTTGTTTGAAGGCGACACGAGCTTTTGATTTAAATATACATCGATTTGATTGAACATGGAATGTAATAAATAATTTACAGGACCTACTTTAGCCTACTTTAGCCACACTAACGGGGGTAGACTGGGGGTTGACGCGGTTTCTGGTAGTTTCTATTCGGGGAGTTTCTATTCGTATGCGAAAACTCAACATGGTGTACGTGAGATCTAGATAATTTTCCCCTTAACCGGGTATAACAAATTCTATGAGTGTGAGTAGGTGAAGAAAGAACACGTTTGTACCCCTCTCACCGTGAATTCCTAGTTCGCGCGTCGATTGAGAGAATATGTCGCATACGCTGCGTTTTTTGGCTTTACAATGTTTCGGATGTTAGCGGATAGTTTTTTTGGTTTTTCGGCCTACTGTCTAAGTTTTCTTTTTCTTCTTCGTTGATTTTTTTACTCTTCTTCCGCACACTACTTTTCGATGATTTTCTTTTGTTTAATCGTCGGCTTTTATGAAGTAATGTTCTCGTCGCGATGTGAGTGTCAAGACCGAGAGGAAACTGAAGCGTTTTCAAGGATACTTTATATCCTAACCCGCTCATCAGGCTACATATTTTCTTTTCGGTTTTTTTTTTTTAGATTTTCGCGCGATTCCCAGGTTTTGATCGTTTCCTTTAATGGAATATTGTTTTCGACATCTTCTATCACGTTAATTCCTGTGCATAAAGCTTTTTTACCAATCGCACGCGCTCCTTTACTTAGATAAAGTGGTATTTTCCTAAATAATCCACCGAGAAAACTCCCGATTCCATGACCACGCTGAACCAATGTAGGGTGAACCAATGAAATTCTTTCCTCGTGGAATCCCACCACCCTTCCTGCCTTCATTCTGGGTCACGTAATCCTCGTCGTATTCCATCACGAAATTTAATTTCTCACTTATCATAGCTTCTATCACTTGAATGTTATTGGATACGTCTAAAATGCAATGTCACCGTCAGCATTCGAGATTCGAATGGTATTCTTTTTCAATTTCTTATATTTATTTCAATTCTGCGGAAATTCGTTTTCTGCAATGGAATATAATGCGAGAGAGAGAAATATTTCATTAGATTTGATTCGTATTTTTGTAATAAACATTCCTGTATTTAGAAGATCAATTTTATAATCTTTACTTTTATTCTACAAAAAGTAAGAAAAACTGTAATTAAGTTTTATTAATTAAATATTTAAATCTTCAAGTAACAGTTCAAGATTTGAAATAATGCATAAAATTCCTTAAAATATAAATTTTATTTCACAATATCAGAAAATACAGTTTTATGTTTATGTCTAAACAAATTAACGTATACATATAATTAATTTTTGACAAATAGAATCGACGCCTTATATCTTTTCAAGATATATAAAATAATAATATTAATAATTATGTGTAAAGAATATATCTAAAGAGTATAAAAAATTTTTGTTTTCGCGAGAATAATAAGAACTGAAATTAGAATTAAAAAATTTCATAAAATCATGAAATTATGCTATAAAAATAAAAGAAACACAAAGAAAAAACTTATAAAAAGTATTCAATAGAAGTTAAACTCTCTATAAATTACTATACTATACTATATTTAAACAAACTAAATGAACAATCAAATTCGGCAATGAGAGTTAAGCTGCGGATCTTATGTTGCGAAATATATACTTATATTTGTATATTACATACATTACATAATTGACGTTTTCGGCTCGTTTTTGAGCCATCTTCAGTGACAATAACTTCTTACTTAATAAATAATCTTTAACTACATTCGCAATCTTCGGAAGTGCTCCAATTTTTCCAACGACTCTAGTTACATGGCCATGCAATCATCGTTAGCGACACCAATCTTATAAATTATATGACCCGAAAAATTGGAGCACTTCCGAAGATTGTAAATATAGTTAAGGATTATTTATTAAGTAAAAAGTTATTGTCACTGAAGATGGCTCAAAAACGAGCCGAAACGTAAATTAGGTAATGTATGTATAATATAAGTATATATTTCGCAATATAAGATCCACAGCTTAACTTTCATTATCGAATTTGATTGTTCGTTTATAAAAAGTAATCTTTAAGAGTCTAAAACTATCACGGAACAAACGTATCGTAAAAAGTAATAAAGAACTTAGCATGAAAGTAAAAAAACAGGAATTCTAAAACATTGTGTTCATAATATGAACGATGCAATCATAACAAAACATATAATTTATACTTTAAATCAAAGAAGGAAATATTATATTTGTAAACACATTTTTTACATTTTTCTGAGAATGTCAAGCTTTTTTGCTTTAATTTTTTTTTTAATTTGAGGATTTCCATTTTTACATTATATTCCTCTAAAAACTTTTCTTTTTGTAATTTCAAAATGTTTAAATGTAAAAATGTTAATGTTTTTCTTCAATTATATTGTTATTATTTATTTCTTTCTTATCTTTTTAAGGTACGTTGATCTGTTTCTTTTTCCTTTGCTGAAAAAAATTAAATTTTTAAAAGTAAAGGATAAATAATTATATGTTTGCTCTAAATTAAACATAAAAAATTGGATATCAAGAAATTTGTAAAATATCAAGATATTCAATTTTATTTGAATATTCAATATAATATTCTTATATAATTCTTGATTTATTGACAACAAGTTTATCTGATACAAAAACTTTTAAATTACGACAATAAACAGTCCAATCACCATAGAAAATGAATTGTCCTCGATGTTTTCTTTATTTCTCTTTATAATTTAAGTAATTTATTAAGTAATTTATTAAAACTCTGAATTTTTTAATATACGTAATTATACTTTATACATATTTCTATATGTTATTAAGAAACTAATCACTCTCTTTTTTATCACTTTCTTGTTTATCACTCTTTTGCAGGAATAGATTTCAGTCGTGATCAATTGATCGATACAATCAGTCAATGTGCAAGTAAAATTGATTCTACCATTCATCAATCATTTAAAAAAAAGATATAAATTATTAAAACAACTACGATAAGTGTAAATTAAAATTACAAAAATTAATATAAAAGTATTTACTATTAATATTTTGCGAATTATATGAATTTTCAGTCATATGAATTTTGTAATCCTGAGACTTGTTCCCCTAATATGTTCTTTATCACTATATTTACATCGGTTTTTCACTGGCACTGAATGGTCCTCCATCTGTTTTGCTAGTATTAATCTTTTCTAAAGCAAATTTTCTTTTAGTTTCTTTTTTTAAATTATTATATTTTTCTTGTAAATGTTTTACACTTCTGAAAGCATTTCCACTATTTGTACTATTAAATTCATTTTCGATTTTGAGCCATGCTTTCTCTTTATCTTTCCACGTTAATGCATTACTTTTTTACATTCTATAATATTTTTGTATTTTTTTTTTTTTKTWTTTTGTATTTCTWTTTTTTTTTTKTATTTTKTWTTTYTTGTTTTTTAACGAGATTAATTAAAAGTTGCTCCTTACCTTTTAAACAATTTGGTGCTTTCTGATCTTCTTTAATTCCTTCTTTTACTTTTTTCTGGGATTCAGACTGCAATGATAAATTGAGGTCATACTAAAAACAAAAATATCATATTATTCAAATCTAATTATTAAAAAACATCGATATATTAAATTATTACTTGCCATAGTTGCAAACTATATATTTCATAAATTCTAATTATATTTTTCACGGATTTATGAAATATATTAAAAGTTTATTAGATTTGCCTCAGTGATGCATACCGATGCATACGTAACCTTTAGTTTATTTAACCTTAAGCTTATGAAAGAGTATGTTTTTGTTAACTTTATTTAATCTAACCTTTATAATTAATCTAACTTTTTCATCTAACCATACTATAAAAACTTAGAGTCATAATAAACTGAACAATTTTCAATAGTTTATTTATATGAAAAATTATTTATATGAATTTAAAGATGTTTGTTTTTGGATCACATTAAAATATAATGCTGTAAATATTCCTGCAATGTAGTATTTACAACATTGCAAATGCAAATTTTGAGATTTCTCTAAATTAATAAATGAGCATCTCGTGTGTGTGTGTAAATTTTTAAAGTACAAAATTAATTTAACATTTTTCTTATTTATTTCAATTTTTTATTACCAAGTCTTTTTAA
Source organism: Cephalotes varians (assembly GCA_037157785.1). NCBI lineage: Eukaryota > Metazoa > Arthropoda > Insecta > Hymenoptera > Formicidae > Cephalotes > Cephalotes varians. Next base: position 456,560 of record JANQDE010000090.1, read on the forward strand.
ACAAATAGCATATTATTTTGTTACTTTTATATAATACTGTTTTCAGTAAACATCAAGTTAACTTGTCTAAAATTTATTACTTTTTCAATATTTAAACAAACTTGCTAATTTTGGGTTTGGTATGAGGTTTCAGAAAGAAATTCCTAATCTTTAGATTTATCTCTCTTTATTTATTATGTTTTTTTATTAGATCACATGCGCTTTCAGGAAAAGATAAATGTCACAAAACAACGTACTGTGATTAGCTTTGTAGGCAGAAAACAGACAAACAAACAGAGAGAGTTGTGTAAACAAACACCCTTTATGTATTTTCTTAGTAAAAGAGAACCATTCATAATCAATTACTAGGAAAATTAAAAATGATAGAAACGAAAACGAACATTGATTATACTTTCTGGATTAATAAATCCAAAAATAAAATTATTATAACATCTTCGTGTATACGTTTTCTTTTAGTAGCTTGCTTCGCAGCGATTCTTGTTTAACTGGAGGCACATAGATAGGTCCTTTTTTATCCAAATCTATTTCTAATTTATTTAATGCATTTAAATATTTGATATTGTTGTGCTCGAGGAGAGACGTCGCTTAACTAAGACTGCACGCGCACTCGTGAGAAATAATTAGAGACTTTTTTTTTTAACGAGAATAACTTTAATTAGAGTTCGAACACGGAAATACATCTCTCTGAGAATCATAGACTTTCTCACAATATCTCAAAATCACTATCATACAACAAACACTATGTGGCAACGCTTCTCGCCAAGCTTCTTCATCGAGAATCTTCATTGCTTCACAACCGTCTTTTTTTTCAAAGAGCCGCTTCCATCGCGAGCGTAATAACCAGACGTTGGAAATTCTTTGTGATCGATATTATCGATCGGCCTGACTCTTTCCGAGCGCCAAGAGGCGCAACGATATATTTGTTATTTTGAATTATTATTGATTATTATTATTATTATTATTTTAGTATTTTCTCTCAGTAATGGTCTCGAAGTCTGTTCAATCGATAGTCAGTTATTATCAACTATTGTCGTCAGCTATTGTTGAAAAGAATCTCCACCTAATGTAACAAAGAGTCTTCCTAGACATAAGACGTTTTAAAACGATTCTAAAGCTAAGTATAGACTATTTGCCGTAATGAACAGCATTTCAAACAGAACACTATTTGATCTAGTGTTGTTTGATTCGGTCTTTCTTCCGACAAATATTTCCAGCGTCAAAGCTGAGCTTTAAGTTGTAAATCTTTTGTAGCAAAACCAGCGAACCGTTATGTAGTTGCATAATTTTTTGAAAAGCAACTATATGTTTCTTTTATGATTGATTTTCATCATTCTCTGCATAAAAGTATTGAGTTATCAAACAATGAAAAAAATGATAGTTTACGAGATATTTTACATTTCATGTCAAAATGTATGAACTCAAAGAGTACTTAACCAAAAGGAGTTTCACTGCAATGTTTTGAAGTGAAAAGCTCTTCAGATCAACTACAAGAATATGCAATAAAAATAAGGGTTTTCATTTAAAAAATTCAAAATAACCTTGTCCTGACCTTGGCGATGCTGTTTGAAATAAATAACTTCCCACGCGTTTAGCAACTTCGATTGTTGAATGTCTGCATCTCATCGCGCGCTTGCATTAAGCGGTAAACTGGGTTTATACAGCAGTTTTTAATAATTAATAACTCATTAATTTGCAAAAATTGCAAAATGATAAAAGATTTTTCGACTTAATTTAGTCCGCTCTACTTGCACACGAACATCCAAATTATTCTAAGACATATTGTATGTTTTTTTTTACATTGCTTTTGCATTGTTACAAATGAAACCAAAGAGAGAAATATTGCATCAATTGAAAAGTTCCAGAAACATTTCCGTGATATTTTTTGCTGACTTTGCTGAAGTGAACATTTTGCTGTAACCTTGCAATGACGTCTCAGAAACATTACGCAATGTAACTGTAACAGCTTCAATGTTGTGTCTATGCAATGTGTAGAAATTTTTCTATCTTCCTCGAAAATTGCTTGTGGCTTGCGAAAACGAATTTTTATTCAGATGTGTACTTGCATTTTTTAATGATATACACACAGTGTGTTGTGTCAAAAGTTCGGCAACGGTTAAATATCTCGAAAAATATGCATTTTCTTGAAAAATGTTTTATACAAAAGCTGTAGAGTAAGTAACGCATTAAATAATAATATTAGTTTGATCTTAGGTAAATCTGACCGAGCAACCTCCATGCGGTTCACTTTGGATAATGTTAATGCCGGTGATACTGTAAATTTCAAGTTTCATAACTCGGAAAGTTCTTATGGAATTATGGAAAAAAGATCTGTAATCAGTGTTTTGGAACCTCTCAACTACAAGAATATAAAATGAAATGTTACATTTGAAAAATTCAAGATGATCTTTACTTGACCACTGGCGACATCTAGGATCATACTAATACTATTATTTAATGCGTTACTTAACCATATTGCTTTTTTGTATAAAACATTTTTCAGGGAAATGCATATTTTACGAGATATTTAACCAAGCTTTTGGGACACTGTGTATATGAAAAAGTTCTAATTTGAAACTATTATTTCAGATCGGTCGCTTCTCCGCACAAGGTCAAGATGTAAAAGTCGGTTGGGAAGTCATGAATTTAAAACTGTTTATATAATGGAAAAGTAAAACATGAATAAAAAGGATTTGTAAATAGGAAAGTCATGATGTAAAATAAAAAATAATAAATAATGAATTAATTAATTAAAAAATAAATAAATAAATAAATAAATAAATAAAAGGTAAAATAAATTATTAATCGGTAAGTGAAACTTACATTGTGAGGAAGAGAGTAACGATCGAAGAGATGTGTGTGCGCAGTACAATACAAAATTGAAATGACGATATGTGAATAAAAATATGTGTCGATACAAACATCGCTCTCCTCCACATACAACAAACAAGCATCGGATTGGACGCCAATAATAGAACTTTACTAAAAGAACTAATGAAATTGTTGGACGAGATCATGATACAAAGGGTCGAGTAATTCTGTATCATTTTGCAAATTTAGACTATGTTTTTGATTTTTAATATGAATCATTTCTGAAATGAGACGTTTTTTTGTAATTAGTTTCCTCGTCCAACACCCTCACATTGCTCCAATCAAACTCGTGTTCAAAAGTTATTCTATGATTTGTAATGACGGATAATTGGTTGGAATTTCTTTTGATATGATTTCTATGTTCACTAATTCTGTTTTTTAATAATCTTTTAGTTTGTCCTACGTGAGATGCATCACAATTAGAACAGTCGATTCTGTAGACGACATTAGAACGAGAGAAAGTGAGTAGTTGGTCTTTGTGTACTTTTATGAATTTGTTTAGTTTATTGAGGCAAGAGAAGGATAATTTGCAGAAAGAGATATTTTTAAAGAATTGTATGAATTTTTTAGCTATACAGGAAACATATGGTATGGTGAAAAAAAGGTTGTGAATTAGTGACTTGTGAGTTTTCTGATTCGGTTTTGTTATTTCCTTGTTCACTAACGTCCCTTTAAATCTTATCATAGACATTATAAAAGAAAAATGGTTTTACATTTCCAAGCACACAACTCTTTCGGAAAACGAATTTATCCACGCGATGAATTTCGTCCTTAATTCCACATATTTCCTCTTCAACAATAAATACTACAAACAAACCTATGGAGCCCCTATGGGTTCCCCCCTTTCGCCCATGATTGCTGATTTAGCCATATCATCATATCCTCATGGACAATGGCTATCCTCTTAATCTAATCTTTTCCACTATAAAACGAAGGTTACATTGTAGATTCCTAACAAGTTCCTCACAATTCCTCACAAGTCACTAATTCACAACCTTTTTTCACCATACCATATGTTTCCTGTATAGCTAAAAAATTCATATAATTCTTTAAAAATATCTCTTTCTGCAAATTATCCTTCTCTTGCCTCAATAAACTAAACAAATTCATAAAAGTACACAAAGACCAACTACTCACTTTCTCTCGTTCTAATGTCGTCTACAGAATCGACTGTTCTAATTGTGATGCATCTYACGTAGGACAAACTAAAAGATTATTAAAAAACAGAATTAGTGAACATAGAAATCATATCAAAAGAAATTCCAACCAATTATCCGTCATTACAAATCATAGAATAACTTTTGAACACGAGTTTGATTGGARCAATGTGAGGGTGTTGGACGAGGAAACTAATTACAAAAAAACGTCTCATTTCAGAAATGATTCATATTAAAAATCAAAAACATAGTCTAAATTTGCAAAATGATACAGAATTACTCGACCCTTTGTATCATGATTTTGTCCAACAATTTCATTAGTTCTTTTAGTAAAGTTCTATTATTGGCGTCCAATCCGATGCTTGTTTGTTGTATGTAGAGGAGAGCGATGTTTGTACCGACACATATTTTTATTCACATATCGTCATTTCAATTTTGTATTGTACTGCGCACACACATCTCTTCGATCGTTACTCTCTTCCTCACAATGTAAGTTTCACTTACCGATTAATAATTTATTTCACCTTTTATTTATTTATTTATTTATTTATTTATTTATTTATTTATTTATTTATTTATTTATTTATTTTTTAATTAATTAATTTATTATTTATTATTTTTTATTTTACTTTATGACTTTCCTATTTACAAATCCTTTTTATTCATGTTTTACTTTTCCATTATATAAACAGTTTTAAATTCATGACTTCCCAATCGACTTTTACATCTTGACCTTGTGCGGAGGAGCGATCTGAGATGTTAAACTACTATAATATTCATATCAGCACTGATGAGGACTCAAATGTGGAATTGAAACGTTACGTGTGCTGCGAAATATACCAACTTTTCATCAGAAATATATTGTAATTATTTACTCTACTATCATACGCACTAATAATCGCGGTTGCTCCCATCGGCAGTTTCTCTCATTATTTGAATTTTATTCGTGGAGCTATACATTTCTATTAATTTCTTTCAAATTGAAACTATTAATTGAAAATGTTTATTATGTAATAAAATCAAATGTATGCATTTAACATATCAAATTTATAATTTAAATATTAAAATATATTTTTATTATTTTTGTTGCTATTAACTTTTTGTTTTATAATAAAATGAAAAATAATATAAAATATTCGAAAGTTTTATAAAAAATGTTTTCTACAAAATTTGTTACAAGAAAAGCACTAAAGAATGTTGTATAAGATGCTATATATATTAAATTTACTTTTTTCAAAGTAACTTTTTTCAAAGTGACCACCCTTACATTTAATTATTTTTTTTTAGTAATTTGTGTAATTTAATTATAAGTTTACATCTTTTATCTTACGATTTTTTGGAAGACTCTTTTATTCATTTTTTAAACCAATCTACAGCTCGAGAAGTTTTAGAAAAAGGACTTTATAATAAAAAAATTAATGAAATCTCGATATTTCTTGAATAATTCTATATAATACCTATTTATTTTTAAATTAAAAAAAAATTTTGATTAAAACACGAATCGATCTTTTAAATAGTATTTCAAATTGAAATGAAACATTCCTAAATTTTATGTGATCTCAAACTTTTGGTCAACATAAATATAATATGAAAAGTATATTAACAATACATAAAAAAGGATAGAAAAAAGAAGAAAATCTTTTAAAAGTGCATAAATGTTAACAAAACAATGTTTGAAAAAGGGCTATATGCACAAAAAGCTAGATCTTTTTTGCTAAAATTACATTATATTATAATTCTTCGGTTGTAGAAATGAACATACGTTTCTATCCACGTCGGATCATAGTGAATATATTAAGTGAATATATTAAAAGGAAAAAAAAATATATATATATAACTGTCCATATCTAAAATTAAAAATAATAGAATTAAAAATAAATCGATCTACAATCTATACAATATTAGTTCGCTAGGACATTTTATAATACATAAATAAATAAAAATAATACATAAAAAATACAGTTCTGAACTCTAATTGAAATAATATTTATCGTGTTAATTCATGATTAAAATGGATGATGCCGTAAGCCAACAAATACATTGTCTTGATTATACCGTTATTAGTGTGTGTTGTTCGGGACTTAATCTTTCGAATATATCGAGTTTTCTCCTCTACGATAGGCACCCTTGAAAATATGGGAATGAAAACATAGAGAGAATTGTTCTTTATGTCATTGTGTGTCACGCATTGTTTTGTCCTTTGGCTGGGAGGCTACGAGCGGATAAAAAAAGGATGGTCCTTTGAAGGGGGAAAATGGAGTTAAAAAGGGATGCCAGTGAATGGCAGACCCGAGCGCGCGCATTTTCTACGATAAATAAAATGTCCACGTCTGTCCGCATTGTGCATAACGAAAAGTAACGGCGAGTTTTGAGCGCTGGTGATCACGCATGTATGTGCGATTGCATGTATTTGAGGAGACACGAGTGCGTAAAAATGCGACGAGTGCTTCTGTGTCGCGGCTATTCATCATGTATCCATGAATCGTGTGTAGGGAAAAGTTGTCAAAATGCCGCTCGCATAACATTATCTCATCGATATTTTAAATTTTTATTTAATGTAAGCAGCAAAATGATAAAAAATAATATTTTCATTATTGTTGCTAACATTGGCTGCGTTCAGCAGAAAAAACAGCTTAGTAAGCGCTTTGTGCTGATTGGATTATACTTTTAGATCTAAATTGAGATAGGATTATTCCTCTAGATCTAAAAATATAATCCAATCAACGCAAAGCGCTTACTAAGCTGCTTTTTCTGCTGAAAAATCTGCTGATAGTCACCGCGGCCATATTGAATCGTGACATCATAAGCGAGAAATGACACGTAAAAGTTTGTTGCGTGCCATTTCTAAATAAATAGAATTTGGATAAAAGGAACTAACGAGATCGCTTTAGAACACTTGTAAAAATAAATGGAAACTATCCTTTCTCTCTCTGACAGTCAGTAAATGATCGTAAAAGGCACGTAAAGTGAAAATAGGTTGCGCATGCGCATTAAGTAAATGCATTTCACGTGCTTTTTATCAACTTTACCTTTTACGACCATTTTCTAACTGTCAGAGAGAAAAAGAATAGTTTCCACCCATTTTTACAAGTGAAGAATCAGGAGCCTTAAAATAAGCAGCATTTAGTAGTTAATGACTGCGTTCAGCCTTAAGTAAAAATATAGAATATTTATAAGAGACTATTTAGGCGAATTGCACATATTTGGTAATTCTCCCCTACGTTTCATTCAATATAGGGCATCCAAAAATTCACAAAAAATTCCCAGAATTAAAGAAAAAAAAAAAAAAATAAAGGCAAAAGAAGGATTACGTGTACAAGTTAGATATAATTGCTAAAAATTTTTCTTTGTATGTTAAGAGACGTTTCCATATTAGGTCATCTTCAGTGAATTACAATATAAATAAGCAATTACAAGGTCAATATAAAATAAAAGTTAAAGTTATTGTCGCAAACTATTAAAAAATAAAGAGAATACAAAAAAATTTTTTTACTGCTTCAATAATACGCACTAGAGTGATGCATCTTTGTGATAGATCTCATCTTAACGTTAAAAGGAAGGATATTGACTATTTAGCATACACGTAATTTCTTTGTTAAAAGGAAAAATCAATAAATTGAAAATTTAAGGCAGATTGTATTTGATATTTTTTAAAAAACGCTGATTGATGAGTATCTCCTCAAAATAAAGGAATATTGTTGTTGAAATTTGCTATAATGTGAAAATCAGGAAATTGTAAAAAATGTAAAAAAAAGAGAAATTCAAGAAGATTCATATAACAATCTGGAAAGATTGATATAATAATTTTGCTTACAATATCTTGAGAAGAAACAGATGAATAGATTCGGATGAACAAGATTAATAGCGACGAAACAATTTTGCAGATTGATAGTAAAATAAGAGCTACGTCCATATGATAAAATTAAAAAGGCAAAAAGGAGAAAATGGAGAATGAAAACGGATGATGAAAAAGGAGGGAGGAGAAAAATTAAGAAGGGAAAAAATCAAGGATCGGGAGAGAGAGATACGAAATAGGAAATAAATCCGTACTCTTACTATCACTTTGTTTATTTAAACCATGCTGTTGTTTTTTTATGTATATCATATCTGAAATTAATCTTTTATGATAGGAAAGTTCATTGTCCATAATCTTCTTTATCTCGTTCAAAATGATTCATTCATACATGATTGTAAATCGGGGACTCGAGTTTCTGCAACCAGCGGAGGGCCTGGTGATTCGTGATCGTCGAAAACTCGTAGCCCTCCAGATAGCCCCGATAGAAATCGTGGATCCCCCATACGATTGCCAGGCACTTGAGCTCGGTGGCGCTATAATTTTTTTCGGCCCCATTTAGCATCTGGCTGATGTAGGTAATGACCCTCTCCTTCCTCGAAATGCTTTGTAAGAACTGCGCCTAACTCGGTGGTACTAGCGTCGGTCTAGAGTATAAAGCGGCGATTAAAATCGGGGCAAGGACGCAAGAGAATTTTTAAGGACGCACTACACGCCGTCACACGGAGCTAGAGCATTTCGATAAATCTCGAGCGTGCGCGGGCTCCAAAGCACATCTCTGGCTCCTGCTCGGTCCCCCATTGCCAGCGGGCGTTTTTTTTCGTGAGTTTCGTCAAAGGAGCGGTGGTGGCTGAAAATTCGGGGATGAAACGGCGGTACCATGACACGAGTTCCACGAATTGGCGGATCTGACGGACGGTAGACGGTCTAGGCCACTATGATATGGCCTTAACTTTTTCGGGATCGATACGGATGCCGTGCGGTCCACGATATGTACTGAGGTACTTTAGTTCGTGTAGGCAGAAATGGCACTTCTTCGGGTTGAGACGCAGACGGACGTTGCAGAGACGGCGGAACACTTCGGCCAAGTGTTCCTCGAATGTAGCGCTGACTATGTCGTGTGATGATGTCGTCAAGGTATATGAAAACGTGCGGCTCGAGCTTGGGCCCCAGAATGTCCAGCAGTCTTTGGAACGTAGCTGGAGCGGAGTGAAGCCCGAATGGCATGATCTTGAACTGCATCAATCCCCGACCGAGTAAAGGCGATTTTCGAGTGCGAATGGTATCTGCCAGTATCTCTGCTGTAAGTCGAGAGTCGTCAGGTACTTGCCTCGCAGCTTATCCAAGGTGGCGTTAATCTGTGGCAAGGGGTAGGCGTCGCGCTCGGTGACCTCGTTCATTTTTCGAAAGTCGATGCAAAATCGAGGTCGTCTATCCTTCTGCAGACTATTACGATCGGGCTTGCCGAGAGCTCGATACCGTTCCGTAATATTTCCTGTATCTCATTATCGATTATTTTTTGCATGCAGGGTTCCGCGGGCGGTATTTTTGTTTAATCGGTGTATCCGTTTTAACGAGGATAATGTGTTCAATTTTGTCGGTTGGTCCCCGGACTTGCTCGAAGGCCGTTCGGTTTGTAAGAATTCCCGCAAGCGGATGTCTTCGCTGGGGGCCTGTGGCGTCATTTGGCTATGACATGCCCGCATTCTCGTGTGGCGTTCACCTAGTTCCGGCGAGGTGATGGCGGTATTGACAATCCGAGGCGTGCCCATAAATCAATCCCGATGAGCATCGGACTATCTAGAGTAGGCAATATGTTGAATGTATGTTTGAGGGTTCTCCTTTGTATTGTGATTGGTAGGGAGATGCGGTCCTGGTCCCGGGCCAAATCTCCCTCTTCTCCTTGGTGGGGCGGATCCGCATATCGCAAGCTCGGTGGGCCGCGTGGTTCTCGCGTTAATTATCGAGATCTTGGATTCGGTGTTCAACAAGGCGGACACGAGGCAGTTCAAGATGGTCACGTATGGACGGGGCGTATATATATTTTACACGGAGGTGACCTCGGGCTGGGATTCGGCTTTGGTGACCGCTGCCGTGGATGCGTTTCCTGGCTGTGGATGGCAGTCTTTAGTTAGGATTTCGTTCTTTCCGCATTGTGAGCAGAACATCTTGGCTGGACGGTGGCAATTGAAACGGTCGTTGTCCCTCTGCTTACAACGCCAGCACGAGTTTGCTCAGTCATATTCGCTCGGTGCTTTGGCTGCGCTCACGATCTTTTTGACGACCTGTTTTTTGCGTGTTCCTCTTTGCGTATTTCTTCAAATTCCGCGGCCCGGCTAAATTCGTCAAATCAACCAAGTCCGCGAAGTCTTCCAGCCGGATGGAATACTTATATTCCGCGCGCACATTTTCGTATATTCGATCAAGCTCTGCCTCGAAGTTCCCAGCGCAGTGCATCATGGTTAATAAGAAACAAAGGGTTCGTCTGGACGTTGGCGGTCCTGTATCTCGCGTGTAAGGCGCGTCTGGTACCGGCGCGGCAGATACTGGCGGCGAAAAGCGCGTAGAAAATCGTCCAGGGTACACCATTCCTCCTGGAAATTTCGGTACCACGCTAATATTTTTTCGCGTAGCAATTCCGTGAGCCCGTCCAAGATTAGTTCATCGGAGTAGTATTGCCGCTGGAGTTCGTTCAGGCGTTCGAGAAAAGAGAAGGAGTCGCGGCCGTCAAAATGGCATTCCCATTTTCTTATTTGGTTCATGCTCTTACTGTGGGAAGTACCTATACTATCGAGTGGCGCCGGCGGAGGCGGCGACAGCGGTAATGACATGGGAGTAGGAGGGCGGTGGACTGGGGCCTATCGCGATTTGTTTCAAGCATTTCCGAGTGCTCGTCCACAAAACGGCTTAAACGATAGCGGATTTCGTCGATGGTACCGGAAGTGTCGAGTTTTCGTTTTTTAGCTTCGATAAACGCTGGGGTTTGTTTAAACGGTAAATCCATGATTTCATTGGAGTCAGCACGTTTCTTCATTATACAACGGTGTTCCCTGTTCGAGCGCCAACGGTATGACTCAATTGCGCGAAAGCGCGTAGCCGGATAATTTCGTCGGAAGCCAGGTAGAGAAGAAGCGTGTATTTGTGATAATAGAACAAATCGTTTATTTTATATAAAGAAACAAAAGAAAAAGAACAGAAATAATAGAAAAATAGGGTAGTAGAAGCAGAAAGTTTCAATATCACAGAGTTATATTCGCTCGATATCGACGAAGTCTTCTCGCCGTTAGACTATAAATGTAATGCGCGTGCGATTAGGATAATAGAACAAGGATTTGTTTACAACAGAAAACAACACAGAAATTAATAAGAACTATATACAGAAGAACGGAAGCAGAAAGCTTAAATATAGCAGGTTTACGAGTGCATATATTCTTCTTGTCATATATTTTCTCTACATGCGAGATCTTTTCGCCGTTTAGACAACATCGTTTAGTTGCACAGTGCGTGAAATGTGGGCGCAGGTTATCAAGCCCGTATACGCGTGATTGCGGGTCCGCGGGAAAGTTCGGCGCAACGCGGTTGGTCGCGACTCGACGCGCAGGTCGAGCGTTGGGCCGCGTCGACATGAAGTCGCGGCTGGTAGTCGAATGGCGGGCTCGACGGCGGATCAAGATTGGCTGACGGTGACGTTCGAATTTGCGGTGGTCTGCCCGGACTTTGAATTCGCTTTGGGTGATTATCAGCAGCGATAACGGAGATGCTTCGGTGTTAAGATTGAAAGACCGGAAATTTCCGTACCGTTTCGAAGTGTGAGTCGGAAAGAGAGCCGGGAATATCCGTGCTTTGTAAATGGAAAGAAAACCGGGAAAGTCCGGCTCTTCGGAGTAGTGGCCGCGTAGCGGCCTTCGGTTCTGCTGCCTGGCGATTGACGGGACGCGTGGCGCGGATGTTCGGCGCTGTTATGATCGCGCCTGTGTCGCGTTTTAACGGGCGTATCGTTACAAAGTTATCATAAAATCCTTATCGTTACAAAGTTATTATAAAATCCTTTATGCAGTAGCGATACTTAATTCAAATATGCATATCAAATTTCAAGTCAATCGGATTATTATTATGGGAATTTTGTACAATAGCAACTTAAAAAATATGGTTTTGAGACAAACTTATTTAAAATTTGTTAACATATTCAAAGCAACACAAAAAAAATTTAATTCTTACCTTTAATCAGCTATCCCTGGGCCATACAAACATCCTTCCTGTTCTTCGTAGTACTTCGAGATTTTTCAGTTTATCTTCTTTCACGTGCTAATACTTCACAGCTCCGATTTAGATTTAAGTGTGTTTTGTGCATCGCTCACTTTGACCGTAAATAACTTTCTTTACGATCAGAACCTGACAACAATCTTATGAACTCTCTATAAAAACTTTTTCTACACACTTTAATATATCGATTTATGAAAAAAAAAAACGATATTTTGAAAATTCTAGACCGAGAAGCCTTTAAATATCTTGTATATTCCTTTATTAAAAAATTTTTAATTTTATAAAATCGTATTATTAGATATTCTCTTTGTAACTGGCATAATTGAAAAATTTTATATATTTTTGCAAAAAATACACATAATTTGGATAAGAAAACATAATTTATAATGTAATAATGTTTTAAAGGAGAATTAAAGCTATTACTTGTTGGAATGAAAGACTCTTAAATGGGTACAAAGATACGTACATTTGGATTTTATTTTTAAAAAGTAATACAACAATTTTAATTTTTGAGGTAATGAGATTATATCTTGGCCAGTTATTAATATTACATCTTTTACAAAAATAATATATATCACTTAGACTGAAGATAACAAATACAATAAGATAATACAAATTTGTGAATAATAATTTTTTGAAGATAGGATTATAACTTGGCGCTATTTATTGATATCAAATCTTTTATACAAATGATATATGTTACTTAATAATAATTAGTAATAATTATATATTACTTAGGTTGTGTAAGATAACGTAATTTTGTGATATAATAACTTTTTGAAGGTGAGATTATAACTTGGTACTAATTATTGATATCAAATCATTTATAGAAGATATGTATCACTTGGGTTGAACAAAATAACGCAATTTTATGATATAATAATTTTTTGAAAGAAAATTAAAACTACTACACTTGGATTAAAATAGAAAAATTTGAATAGGTATTAAGATATACGTTTCACTTAAGTTTATTTTTTTAAAAAGTAAAGATAGTACTTCTTTGGTTTGGTACAACAGTTTTTTTTTCGAACAGCGTATAGAAACTTGTCACCTTTTTTTATTATTTTTTTTAAAATAATTTTGATGATTTGAAATGAAATGAAATGAAATGATAAAATTAAATGACTTTAATATAACAATGGAGAAGAGGAATCTTGACGGAGGATTAATCAAGTACAAGTTAATTCTTCAGTTATGATACATTTTCTTCTTATTTTCGCTATCTTAACTATTTAATCGTCTGTTATAAACTGAATTTATATTTGTCGTTTGCGTATATGCCAGTTTTTCTCGTAAATCCTGTTGGAAATTTAAAAGAGCTCCTCAATCTTTCCTGATTAGTCCCTCCTTTATTATGTATCAGGATCAATCTCATAACATGACGGAACTACTTTGTCGTATCAATCGCGCGCTATCGAAAACTTCGCCCTGACTTGTACCGTTTTTCTCTTTTTTTTATCATTGTCCAATAAATATCTCTTGAATCAATGTGCGTGCGTGCGTACGTCTGTGGTTTATTGTTGTGATTTTCAATTATCATAAACTTTTTTAATCTCTATTGCATAGTGTCTTATATATGGAGTACTTATTTTTTGCATTTTATAATTGATTTAGATAACACATTTAGATAACACATTTGTATGATCATTTTTATATTTCTGATTGTAAGGTTCAACAAAATATGTTAAAAACATTTGCAACAATGAGTTAATGAATCTAGAAAGTTCATATTCATTCATAAAAGTTTAATTTTTAGATTTTAATTATCTTTCCCCAATTTTTAACTTAAAATCGAATTTCTCTCTGTTTAAATGTAATGTTTAAATGTAAATATCACTAAAGAATACTGTCATTTATTAGAAATTAAAATACATTATTACATCAATAAATCAGTTTTCCTTTTTGCGAGAAAGGGAAGATTTTTCACGAAAATGCGGCGCATTTATTAATTATTGCCCCGGACAATCAAGCAATAAAAATTGAGGCAAGACAAAGGGACGAACTTTTACCCATTGAATTTTTAGCATCGCTGCGTCGGCAAATAGCGCAAACAATGGGTGCATCCAGAAGTGCAATTGCTCACTGAGCGCTTAGTGAGCTCTTGTATCTGATTAGCGTATTCCATTAGACCTAAAAATATAGGCAATCAAATGCAAGAGCTCATTGAGCTCTCAATGAGCGGTTTCGCTTCTGGATGCACCCAATGATTTACAATGCAATAATTATCTGTTTTCCCGGTTATAGTTGAGTGCAAATTTTTATATCTTTGAAGAGTCAATCTTATAATTGATTTTTTCTATTGTTATCATTTTGAATCGCAGTATCAGTAATTTTGTTGAAAAATTATCATTTACAGAATTTACACAAATGCTATTGCGCTCGTATACAGGGTGGTTCAGGACAACTCTGTGTCCTCGTAAAGACGTGTTTCTGACTGAATTCTCAGACGATTTTTTTCTTTACGAAAAATTTGTCCGACGCTTACATTTTGAGTTATTAAAGGATAAAGCGAATTACGGGTCGCGTACACAAGGTAAGCAGGGACGGGCGTAATCACCGTCTGACGC
>JANQDE010000090.1:471463-502170 GCA_037157785.1 Cephalotes varians
CACACACACACACACACACACACACACACACACACACACACACACACACACACACACACACACACACACACACACAGTTACTTATCTTGTAGAGAGTCTTCGACAATGAGTTACACCATCTCTGCTTATCTTTTGTATGCGACTCGTAATTCGCTTACTTTATCCTTTAATAATTCAAAATGTAAGCTTTCGGACAAAGTTTTCGTAAAGGAAAAATCGTCTCAGAATTCAATTAGGAACACATCTTTACAAGGACACGGGGGATTGTTCTCACTCTATATAGCATTTTAATCAGAAACTATTGCAACGTCTTGTAGGATTACATTCTAATAATTCGAATTTGCGATAATTAACAGTTAATTATCCATGCGTCTATCAATTAATTATTTTGATTAATATGATAACACTCACGAAATTCCGTTGCTCAGTAGGTAATAGCTCTATATTAATAGCACGTTTGTAAAAGTTTAAGATAATGGATTAAAGTTTAGTTTTACATTATTGATATTCGAATAGCTATTATCTATTGGAAAACTCGAAATTGTCTCAAGGAATTATTTTTTTATCAAGGAAAAAAGAATTCACGGAGAATTTTCTTTTGACTTCAAAAATTTTTATCGAAATTGTCTTTTAGATGATTTTCTTTTGCAAATATTGCTGGATACTGTACAGATTTTGTTTGAAATTTTTGGAAAATTTTTTAAATAAATTTTATTTTAGATTTTTATATAATTATTATAAGTTTTTTTTTATTTTAAAGATTTTTCTTTCGGGTTATTTAAATGTTGTACTTTCTTTATATTTACGACAAATTATATTTTCTTGTTGTTATTATTTCAAAATGATTTCATGCAATGTAAAATGTTTATTTTGTGAAAGTTTTTTACTATTTCTCAATGTTTTTTCAAATTAATTTTTGAAATTGGTAATTCTTACTTTTTTTCATAATCACATAAATGAAAAAAAAAACAAAATAAATCAAATTCATTTTTAATTTGTATTCAAAACTGTGTACCATAAATTTATTACGAAATTTGAATACCCAAAGTTAAAAAACTCTTTTTAATTCAAATATACACTGTTATTTTATTCTATAAAATATTTTAATGAGAAAACATATTTTGTCGTCTGATAAAAAAGCTCGTCTGATTTTAGAGATAACGCGGATCTATCTTTGAACACAATGAACTCTAATAATCTTAATAATATCTCTTCATTACATTTTATAATTCTGAGATTAATTTAAAATTAATGACATTAGAATGATCGGTGAGATTTAATTTTTTTGCAACAATTACCGTATATTATTATGTTTGAGATTGTTATATGTGAAATTAATTTAAGATTAATATATTATGATTCTCGATATATATTTTGCTCTTCACAGAACTTAATTTCTCATTAATTAAATATCCTTTCATTCTCTAGGTGCCTGTGGAACGAAGAACTTTGCCCACCGATTTACCAGGACCATCTCGTCGACGACCGTTTACAAAAAGGCACTCGCCATCAGCGGAGGCGTGCTCCTCTGGTGGCAGTAGTGGCGGTGGTGGTACCGGCGGCAGCGTCATTACCAGCACCGGTTCTGGTATGCAGACGTCGTGTTCCTTACCAGAGACTCCGGTTTTTGCCAGGGGCAGCGACATCCCTAGAACGCCACAACATGCTGGCAATCCCACACAGTCGAGACGACAACCCGGCTGGTACGCACCCACCACAGCTACCGGGTGAGCATCAGCATCCCTTTTATTTCGTACTCGAAAAATATTAGAAAAGATATTTATTCGTGGTTGAAATTCTCCGAATAGTCAGAACGATTATTATGATTGATCGATTCTTGAAATTTTTTCATCCTTGGAAGTAAGATACTTAGTCTGCTCATATGTAAGAATCCATTCTTTACTAATCTCATTACATCACTTTCAGCTATCGACGGAATAATCCTGGTCTAGAGCAGGCCATAATCGGCACTGAACTTCTCCGATTGGCAGGAGGCCCGAATCGTGGATGGTATCCCACCAGGAAGGCGAACCAGCCGCGGCCGGCATCGATCGAACATCTTGAACGATTGAACAATGCCTATGATGCGCGATTACCGGGTACCGGGGACCAGAGGAAGCCACTGACTCTGCCCACAAACATCACACCCAACAAATACTTCGGCCAAAGTAAGCACAGCTCCGCCTCCAGCACTCGCGAGGCGCTACGGAGGGTCACTAGCTTGCTCATCAAGAAAGGTAAGCGCCGGGGATTTGCGCTGTTAGAAAGAGAAAGCACCACGCCTGAACATTTGGCGTGTGGCGTAGTTGGAAAACGACGTTATCGGCGACTTTGAAATATCATGGACTCTGCGTTCAAGATGAATTTCACGGTTCCGTATTCCGTTTTTTTTTTCGGCAGTGCTATTATGAATTCAATGTGCGATCAAACGCACTTCCGGTAATACGCATTAAGAAAGGCGAACGATGACACAACATCTTGACTTGTGGATTTGAAGAATCATCTTCTGACATGTTATCAGTACTCGTAATAGTATTGCTGGTGGACCGTAGAATGTTACTTTGAACACAATGTGGACGTGATTTTCAAGTATTACCGTAAAAAAGAGATTTTGTAAGCGATAAGTGATAATTCTTATTAAATCATAATTAGATTCTGTATTTTTGATGTTTGTGTTTATGGAAACTTTGGTTTATTCAATGTTGAAATGATTCATTTAAATCCTAAGAAAATATATCTTAAGCTGATTCTACAATAAGTCTTTAGTCTGTAATCGATAGTCTTAGTTGCTATTGGTGAGTCGCTATCGATGAGTCGTAAGTTGTAAATCGGCGAGGTTGGTCAACAGCCAATACGTAAAACTACCGACTAGCAATTTTCAGACTGACCAATCATGTGGCTTCGCCAGTTTCAACCATCTTCAGTTTGAAATACTCTCACTTTTCTTTTTTCTTATTAGTCCACTCAAACGACTTCTTATACGACTAGCGACTCATTGTGGATGCGAAAAATTGTAAAGTTACCTTAAGATTTTTGATTATCGACTTCAGACTTGTTATAAAATCAGCTTTAAATTCAGTTTCTTTTAGGCTATTGTTTATACATTATTACATAACAAATTCTTGTTAGATCAACATATGATTTGTGATGTTATTCAAATAATATTACCAAGAGTTATAATAGGAAAAATTTTAGAATAAAGCAAAATTTACTTATATTAAATTTATATGTAAAAAAATTAAAAATGCGATCACAGATCAAGCAGTACAGCAATGATATATCTGTGATATATGCTGTTATTTTTTGACGCATTTTATACATTTTAACACAAAGAGAATTAATAATAGCAAATATAGTGTAACACATGTATAGTATACATGACTTAAAAATGACTTAATTATTTAATAATTTCTTCCATACATATTTAATTTAAGAAGTATAATATATATATCTTTGATTAACTAATAATATTTGATTAACTTTTTATACAATTGTCATTTATCGCTCTAACAAATCACTTACGTCGTATTTCCTAAAGATTTCACTATTTGAAAGCCCTTTGATAAGTAACTTGCGAAAAAGTTTTCTAACTTATATCATGTGTGACCTTTCGTGGCATTTGAGTGCCACTTTATTTAATGCTCTCTCATTCTTTGATGTCTTAGAATGCTTGCTTTTAAATAACTTACTATTGCTACATAATCATTAGAAAATTATTTATGTTTATGCATATGTTACTCAATGTGTAGTCGATGTCTCAACTTTCTTTCTACATAGAATCAATGATAAACATATAGAATTTGACATTAAAATATGTATCATCACACTTTTCATTGCTTAATTTATTGAAATATATTTATTAGTGACTGATCCTTAAATAATTTAAAATTCTTCCATTAACTCGCGCGTATAATTGTCTTTCTTTTATGCCATTTTTAAATATACAGGGTGAGACACCTAACTCGATTTTTAATTACTTGTAAATTACTTATTACATGAAAAAAATGTTTCAAATAAAAGTTGTATGATATCAGAAAGGATAGTATAATAATTAATTTTTTGCAGTTAAGTCAAAAACTGTCTATCAAAGTCAAGGCTAAATCTTGGTTGCTTAATAATATTTATATTTAAAGTTCGAATTGTATACCGAACACTGACGGACTTAAATGCAATTCATTAAACTGAAAACTAAAATGATAATATCATAAATTATATTAATCGTCAAATATGATGTTACCAGTATAAAATTAATATTTTAATAAGAAATTAATATTTTATTATTTTGCTTTTTTATTGAGATATGAAAGTCAGTTTTTAAATGAAATATTTGATCCTGTAATTCGGAAGAGTGTTAAACGCTGTGTAAAAAAAGATATAAGTTCAAAAATTAGTAATTACTGAGATATTCTATAAATGTAAATTTTTAATATAAATAAATGTAACGAACAAAATGTTGTCCATTACAATCAAATACAAGTATATAGTCGATCAATGAGAGTATAATAAGTGATACACGTTCAAGTGTAATTATAACTGGAGTTATAATTACTGGAGTTATAGTATTACATCCTCTAATGATACGGTGTTTCATGTCTTTAATTGTTGGTAGATCGCAATATATTTCATTCTTTAGATGTTCCCAAAGAAAGTAATTAAGCGGCGTCAAGATTGAAGAACGAGTCGATCATGAATTTTTCTACGTTTATCGATAGGAAATTGCCTTTGTAGTACTTGCCGTGCTTATTGTGCATAATGTGTAGGACAACCTGTTGGTATCACATTATTAATCAGATTTGGTAAGGTAGATTTTTTAATAAAAGTGGTAGCATTTCTGAGAGAAAAAAGATAAAATATTTGTGTCTTGTAATGATCCATCAATAAAATATGATCCAGTTATGTTATTGCCAAGTATGCCACACCAGACATTTAAGTTCTGTCATCGTTAATATCATCAATCTATCAAAGCCAGTAGATTTTCTATTAATCAATAATGTATATTTTTTATTTTTTAACTTAACTGTCCAAAATTTGTAAATATAGCTGTATCAGTGAATAAGATATTTCAAATATATTATTTCTATTTATCTCGCTCAGAAACTATTGATAAAATTATACATGGTTTTCAAAATCTTTTTCATGTGATTCTTGGTGCAAAAAAGGTGGTTTGAAAAATGATTTAATTGTAATGGATAACAATTTTGAGCATTCCTTATATTAAAAATCATTTAAAGAATATCTCAGTAATTACTAATTTTATTAAATTCACATATACTTTAAGTTTTTACTCAGTATTCGTTGAATAATTTCCAAATTGCAGGATAAAATATTACACATTTTATTTTAAAAACTCAAGATAACTTTCATGTTTTAATAAAAAAGCAAAATAACCAAAAAAGAACAAATTATTATACTGTATCCCTTATTATACTGCCTTCCCTAATACTATACAACTTTTGTTTGAAACATTTTTTTATATGACAAATAGTTTACAAGTAATTGAAGGTCGAGTTAAGTGCCTTATTTTATGGCCAGTATTCATAGTTGGTTTTTATTTCAAGATTGTCTTAATATCTTATGATGCTAGTACAATTATGATTGATAACTTAAGATTGTACTTAAGACAATCTTATATATAAAAATCGATTATATACATATGAATATAAACCTATATATCTATAAACTTCTCTTTCATACATGTTCCTTTATCTATTGCATGTGGCATTTCTGCAATATCTTTAATCTTTCCTATAAAATAATCTTTGGCATAATATCCTTTACCTATTATAATTTATCTGGAATTTTAATGTATTGATTAATTTATTACTTTTTGTAATTTAGAAATAAACTGCATAACATGTAATTGAATACAAGAATATTGTATGTAGAATTTTATTATTAATATTTATGACGTGAGTGTTAGATATATGCATAATTTAATAATGCAAATTACCTCTTTAAGGGGATGCTAAACTAAAGACCGAACTCTGATGGGGATCCTGTTTTACCGACTGCGTCGGTAAAACGTAAAACGCACTTATACATATACGATTTACGCGACAAGAACACATCACTGTATACTAATACATGAACATGTCACGCGCTCGCACACATAAATCTTTTTAATCTCTTTTCTCTTATACTAAAACTTCTAGCCCATTTCTAAAAGCATAATATTATTCTTTCATAAAACCCCTAGCCACCTAACTACTTTTTGTACACATAACAAAGTATAAAACTTTTATATAAAACAAATGTTACGAGTCGACGCGAAGCCGATAACAAAACTAATATTGTAATTTTTTTTCGTTTTTCATATTCAAATGCAGCTTTGCGGCTGTGCTATTGTCTATACTTTAATTGTGGAAAAGGATTTTTAAATCTATAAAGGCAATTAGAAGAAAAGAGATTAAAAAGGAACGTCGGTAAAACAGACGACTTAGGATCCCCTTAAAATAGAAGTAGGTTTTAGATATTTACTCATATACAATGTTATACAAAATATGAATACTTTAAATCATTTACGGAAAAAATAATTACCGACTGCTGATTCTTATTAATCGTCGATATAACCACACTTATCTACCCCGATAACCAAGCACATTGTGCCAGCGCGGTCAATATGCACCCAGACAACATTATAATGTCTTTAAGGGGATGTTAGCCAGACGGCCGAACTTGAACGATGTCGATAATACAGACATATCTAATTCAGAATTAAAATTGAAATGACAAGGATAACACGATTGTCGATAATGAAAGTGACAAGGACAACACGCTTTGTGTTGCTCTACTATACCGATATCGCACACACACATTCGCACAAATTTTCATGATCGTACTTCTCTATTTATTTCTCTTGTAAGCTTCAAAATCATAAATTCAAGGACTCATAATGTTCTTCTGCATTATTAAAATATGGGCAAATGCTCTTATTTTGATTATATACTTGGAATCATTTATATCATGCAATGAATTAACCTAAGTGATAATAGGAAACTGTAATTCAAAAATTTTTTGATTTTTTTGTATTGTTCTTTATTTACTCATATTTGTTTGCATTTTTTTCTTATTCTGGAGAAGGATTTTTTATTCTATATAAAGAAAGTAAAGAAAATAGAAAAATATGAAATGTGCGTTAGGTCGATAATACAGACGATAATACAGCATCTTCTTAAGACATCTAAAATATTAAAATATTCAGGACATCTTAAATATTCAAGACATTGGGAACTGTCAGAAGGACATCTGTATGACATTTTTAAAACATCTTATGTATCATTCTTTGATGTCTTAAAGTGAAAGATCGAACTCCGACGGGGATTTTGTTTTACTGACTGAACGCACTTATACATATATGACTTACGCGACAAGAACACATCACTATATACTAATACATCAACATTTCACGCTCGCACACATAGATCTTTTTAATCTCTTTTCTTTTATACTAAAGCTTCTAGCCCATTTCTAAAAGCATAGTATTATTCTTTCATGTAATCCCTAGTCGCCTAGCTATTTTTTGTACACGTACAAAGTATAAAACTTTTATATAAAGTAAATGTAGTTACGAGTCGACGCCAGAAGCCGATAACAAAACTAATTTTGTAATTTTTTTTCGTTTTTCATATTCAAATACAGCTTTGCGGCTGCATTATTGTCTATACTTTAATTGTGGATTTTTAAATCTATAAAGGCAATTAGAAGAAAAGAGATTAAAAAGAATGTAATAAAAAGAATCGGTAAAACAGACGATTTTAGGATCCCCTTAAGCATCTATAGGATGTTTTTTAGACACACATGTTGTCTAGGTAGTCATCTTATATCGATAAGCAAGAATGTTTGCATGGCGCTATCATAGCGTGCAGTCGAAACTTCAACGTTTTAGCATATGTGCATATCCAAAATGCTTGCACAGTGTTTGCATAACAAATTGAACACGATGTATCATCATTGTGCCCGTCTGGTGTGATGTTAGTTGGACACAATGACAGCATGTCATGCATGCCTGCATGCATTATATAATCAAGCATTTGGTTATCGGGGTAATAATACGATTTCGGCTGGGACGCATCGATTACACATTTCGAGTGTCGGTGTAACTTGTGTTTAATTAGTCGAACAATGCAATCCCTTGCCGGTGCCATGTGTTCTGGATTCGGTACAGGCGCATATTGAGTGTATAATGCGTATTAAATCTTTAAACATATTAAATACAGCGATTTTGGCTGATATGCATCGACTACATATTTCGGATGTTGATACAACTTGTGTTCGGCTGGTCGAATGATGCAGTCTTTTGCCGGTGCCGCGTGTTCTAGATTTAGTACACAAGTGGCTCTCACAAATTAGTCGGAGCCAGTTGGTGTAATGGTAATTCGTAATGGTAATATCGGTAATTCAGGGGCTCAATTCTGTATACGTCTATCGCTGTTAATCGATGCCATTATCGACTTAAAATTGTCGTAAGTGTGTACAGAATCGAGCCTCAGGTGAATCTGTCATGATGAGTGATTTACATGTGCAAATGGAATTATTAACATCTTCGTCGTTAAGTGATGAAAACGAATTAATAATGCATCTACTACAACGTGAAAAAGAAAGCGAGAATTAAGGCCGAAGCACAGACTCTTGCATAACGCATAAGACAATAAGGCATAAGAAAATCAACCAATCAGAGTCCTTCATTTCTTGGAAAAGAAGGAAATAAAAGACTCTGATTGATTAATTTTCTTATATTTTATGTCTTATGCGTTATGCAAGAGTCTGTGCTCCGGCCCTTAAACTGGTGCGGTGCGCATACCGCATGGATATACGTACTGTATCAGTTCTACACAAATGCATACTGGTGCAGGTCAGCTGAAATTACTTTAAACATTTTCATACTTTAAAATTTTAACATTTTAGACATAAGACACACAATATGCTAAAGTACTTTTAAAATACATTGTAATTCTCATTAATTTTTCATATAATTAATACATTCATATAATTAATAAAATAAAACTACAAAAATAATAATAAATAGGCGATCAGTTCTCTAAAAATAAAATGAATATTTATATAGTCAAAAATATAAACGCTTTCTAGTAAGAAAATATATGTCACATCTTCGTAAGAAAAGTGAGAAAAATCAAAATTTTTCGAATTTTACAATTTAATAAACGAAAGCCTTTTTTAAAAATAGATCTTACCTTTCAGAAATCCAATACTATTAAGATATGGGCTTAATTCTGGGCGACAAATTTTAGAAAGAATTTTTTTAATTAAGCGTTGAAAAATATTTAAAAATATTTAAAGAATTAAAAAACATTGAAAAAAATTGCTATAATTAAACTCAAAGTATAATTTATTTATTATTAAGTGTAGGGAAAAAGTTCGTGGCGTTTTTTACTTCATTGTATCTTTGTCAAAAATGAATAAAATTTAAATTTTAAAAAAGGATTTTAAAGTTTGAAATCTCTACTTTCAAAAGCTCTACTTTCAAAAGCTCACATTTTTTAAGTTTATGTGAGTTTGGTCATTTTTATATACAGAAAACTACGAGTTGGAGAAGGTGAAAAATTTTTTCTCACTTTGTAAATTTATAACGTATCCAAAATAAATTTGAGAAAATTTTCGACTATCTATCGTGAAAGCTTGAAGTTTTCCCTAAAATCGTTTTTTTACAAATGTTCCTACGATTTTTTGTTCTTAAGTTATTCGCAAGTTAAGTTAAACGGGGATTCTGACATTGATTGCTCATAACTCCATTAAAAATCATCGTACTGTAATTTGTAAAATAGATTCTTAAAGCTGAAACTCTGCTTTATCAAATAGTGTCATGCTAATTGTTTTAATGTAAAAATTGTTTAAATATAAAATAAATTTGAGGTAAAAAACGCCACGAACTATTTTTCACACCCAATATATCTTTCCTTTTTGTATTTTTGTTGTCTTATTTTTGTAACCGAAATAAAGGATTTCTTAAAGATCTCGAGAGAATCAATTTTTTTTAATTTAATAAATTTTGTAAAATTTTGATAAATACTTAATAAGGAGTTAAGGTCATGAATTGTATAAATAATAATAATGATGATTTTACCAATTTTTTTGATGATCAATGATCAGAGAGTTGGGACTCGTTATTTCTAAGAAAAGTTAGAGTTTTTTTTCAGTAACTTAACTTTCCTTTCTTTCCATTTATAACTGTAACTTAATTTAAGGTTCCGTTTCACGCATATGCGCGCATTTATTTATAGTATATGTAACATATACTTTAAATTACATTTTTTAAATAACTAATTTAATAATTAATATAATAATAAAGAGAGCTACGAGCCTAGCTGGATGTTTTATGCTATCATTTAATTGTTTACAATATATCGAATAACAAAAATATATATGCACGAAACGTTTTCGATCTCTATCGGGTCATCTTCAGCGCTTTACAAAATCGAAATTGAAACAAATATAATTACATTAATCCGTTGTATTAAAAACTTTACGCAATTGGTGTAAAATGGTCCTACATATATATGGATTGATCTCCTTAACTTGGTGTGTGATGTAGAAGTAAATCTCCTTATTATTTGATTGCTTTCTTGAAATACGCTCATCATTCAAAGTGAACTGTATGGTCGTTTGTCAAAAGTCCTTGATGTTTCAAGTAAAAGTTGTTGTATAACTTAATAAATAATTTAAAAGAAGGAATTAAAATTTTTGAAAATAATAAAGGTATTATACATATTAATAGTAATAAGCAAATATGCATTGTCAAACATTTTTTTTGAAAATTAGTAAAAAAAAATATAGATATAATCAACGATGAATAAAGATTGAAAAAATATTGAAATAAAATCAATTTAGGAGTCAAATATTTAAAACAAGTAAAATCTCATCTTGAATAACCAACGTAATCTATACATTGTAATATTGATAGAAATGGAGAAGAGAAGTTCTGCAGTCGAATACTAACTGACACGTTCAACCGATGTTAAACTAATGCTAAACTCAATGCTCTAAAAGTTAGTGAAGAAGAGGGATGTCTAATTCTTAGGAAGGGAAAGGCGATCAATCGGTGATTGATTGGTATACATCCAACAGAAGCTCCGTGTCGCTTTGTTTCTTTAAAACTTGCTGTTGTTTTTTTATGTAGACCATTTCTGAAACTATTCTTTTGTTATATGAGGGCTTTTCAGCCACAATTAATATTTTGTTCCAGTTTATTTTATGGTTTGAGTCCAGCCTATAATTAGAAATCAATGACGGTGAACCACTTTTTTTATTAATGTCTGACATATGTTCCTTAATTCTTGTTCCCAATTGTCTTTTGTTTGACATACGATGCAACGCAATCTTGACAAGTAATTTTGGGTGCTTTCCATTTGGTGACACAAGTCGACACAAGTATCATTCTGTCTTTGTTATTTATTGAGTGTCAAGGAAGATAGAACGATGTTTGTGTCGACTTGTGTCACTACATGGAGAGCACTTTTCTTAGACAACATCACAATGTGACATAGTGTCTAATTTATCTTTACCTCATTTTATGAACTTTTTAAGTGTGTTGGGAACAGAGTAGGCCATATCAAACTCGAATTTTTTAGTAATTAGTAAGAAGCTCTCAGAAATCGAACTTATATATGGAACCGTAAAATAATTTTTTTTGGTATTAATAGCCAATTATTCAATATTGTTATTGTCTTCCGTGTCTTATCTTTTATTGTGTTTTTATGTTATCATTTATTTTACTCGTGTACGAATCATGGAAAAAATAAACGGAAATGGATAACAATTATTCAATAGAATATTGATGGCTTCTTCCATATTCTTTTTTTGGTATTTAGGATGAGAGAGACACAGGATTCTGTCGACAATGTCAAAAATGATATCCTTTTTTTGCGAGCGGATATTAGGAAAATTAATGTATCTTCCCGAATGAGTTGACTTACTGTAACGAAAAATAAATGGTTGTCTATTGTTATTGTAACGTCTAGAAAATTGATCCTGTCATTATCACTAATTTCTAGTGTGAACTGTAATCGATTGTGAATTGAAGGTTTGCAAAATGGTATTAAAATATTTTGATGGTGCAGCTAATAGTATGTTATCGACATATCTGAAATAAAGGGGTAATGCTATAGTAGTTGTTTGAAACTTTTGTTCTAAGTTCTGTAAAACTAACTCCGCTATAATTGGTGACAAAGATGAACCCATCGAAGTACCAAAAATCTGTCTATAACTTTTTAAACAAAAAGGATGTGGAATTAAGAATAAGTTTAATAGCTTCTGTAAATTCATTTAATGTGATGGCTTGTTTGATGGATTGTTTGATATTAGATTCCATCTATTAGAAATGCTCTCTAACGTCCCATCTATTGATACATTGATAAAAAATGAAATCACGTCTAAAGATGCCAAAGTGCAGTCAGGATCACTTTGCCATTTAATTTGTTGACTAAATGGAAGCTATTCCTGATCGCCCCAAGCGCCTCCGGTATGCTGTTCTTAATAATGTAAAAATCATATAAGGGCATACAAGGGGCTTTTTATGGATGAAACAATGATTCTTAAAGGATTATCATTTTTGTGTATCTTTGGTCATCCGTTTGCCCTAGGTAAGAGCCCATATAGACCTTTGACAAACGACCAGTTCACCTTGAATAATGAGCGTATTTCAAGAAAGCAATAAAATAATGAGATTTACTTCTATATCACACACCAAGTTAAGGAGATCAATCTATACATACGTAAGACCATCTTACACCAATTGCGTAAAGTTTTTAATACAACGGATTAATGTAATTATATTTGTTTCAATTTCGATTTTGTAAAGCGCTGAAGATGACCCGATACAGATCGAAAACGTTTCGTGCATATATATATTTTTGTTATTTGATATATTGTAAACAATTAAATGATAGTATAAAACATCCAGCTAAACTCGTAGCCCTCTTTATTATTATATTGATTTTGAATCGTATTGAGCAGTTATAATTTCTTCTATTAATTTTTAATTTAATAATTACTTTTATAGTTATTTTATATATTTTATATTTTTAACCTTTTTCTCAATATGGATAGCAAAATAAGGAATAAGAAGATAATAGAGGAATAAGAATAAATATTTAGGCGGAGGACAACACAAATATGAAATTGGAATTTAAGGGAATGCTTGGAATTTAAGGGAGTCGCCTGTTTTACCGAAGAATCAAAAAAAAGTTTTTAATTTAAATCTTTTTTATTATTTCTTAGCTTAATTAATTATTTAATAGCTCCTAGAACTGTCAAATCGGGAACATTTGCTTGATATAAAAGCTTTACAAATTCTACAGGGTTGGGCAGAGGAACCTGACACATTTTAATTTTTCCTAGCGCGGCCGGATCGAAAGAGAGGGGTTAGTGGCTTCACGAGTAAAAAGAARACAATTGAAGGTTTACAATTCTTTATTTACTGAAAATAATATCGTTCAAATGATGCCCGTTATGGGCGATACAATTATCCAGGCGTTTTTCAAAATTTTCAAAAACTTTGTTCAACAAAGCCGGCGTTATTTTGGAAATTTCTTCCTCAATATTAGTCCGTAATTCGTCGAGTGTTCGAGGTTTAGTAACGTACATCCTCTGCTTCAAATATCCCCATAGGAAGAAGTCGCATACGGATAAATCCTGTCTGTATGTTTTAGTTCCTGGGTTATAAGAATTTTATATGGATGAAAATTCATTGTTTTACATATTCTGGAAAAAGAGCGACGAGACATTCCCATTGCTTGAGCATGTTTTCCAGCTGATCGYCGTAGACTGCGCAGTAAAGCGTCGCACACCCGTTTTTCATTTTCTGCTGTTCTCACCGTTCGTGATAACCCTGGTGGCTTCTTTTTCATGGCCGAAGCCGTCTCTCGAAAGTTTTGAATCCATAATTTCACCGTATTACGCAATGGTACGGGATCACGAGGGTTTAGATTAAATTTAGCGCGAAACTCTCGAATAATCGTAATGTACGACTGAGTTATAAAAAAACGCTCACAAATGAATGCGTGCTGTTGCGGCGACCACTTCTCCATGTTGACACGGAACTACTAAATAAAAATAAACCTTCAACCGTCCAGTTTACGCTCCCGGAAGCACGGATCCCTCCGTTTTGATMCGGTCGCACTAGAGGTCGCTAAAATATGTCAGGTTCCTCTGCCCAACCCTGTATTTACGAAACTGGAGTCTTCAGGTACATAGATTACAAAAAAGAACAACATGGAATTCTTAAAGCTCATCTACAATGCTTTTTGCTTCTTGTTTCTTATTTTTTGCCTTTTGTTTTTTCTTCTTATATTTTTGTCGTATGAAACCAAGAAATATCCTTATATACAATTTGTTCCTTCTGAACTTTCAAAGAAAAATATTACTTCTACATACACCAATCACAGACCGATATTCGACAGCATTCTTATTGGCTAATGATGTTTAAGGATGTTTGCAAGCAATTCGCCAAAAACTTCATCCACCTGAATCTCTTCATTTTTTTTATCCATATTATTTTTTGGTTATGTCGCACTTTGCGTTTGTCCCGCCATGTCCGATGTCGTCGTCATGTGATGTTTCTACCCGAGATAAAAGTTGACGAACTCCGGAAGAGACAAGAAACACGATTGTCCGTAAAACAGTGCATGAAGAGACAAAAAGGCAAGAGACAAAAAACAAGAAACAAGAAGCAAAAAGCATATTATAGATGAACCTTTAAAATTAGACTTAAGATCGATTGAACCAAGGTTATTTAACCTTTAAGTGAACCCTAGTAGCACAATTCATTGGCGCAATGTTGGTCCAATATATTCCCAATATATTTTCATTGGCTAAACATTGGGAATATATTGGGCCAATATTGCACCAATAAATTGTGCTACTAGGAAAGCTTAAAACTCTTTTTTTCTTTTTCTTTTATAGCTTTAAAAAGAGAAGGAGAAAAAAATTTTAAGCCTCGTTTAAAATTAAAATAATGTTAGTGCCATTGGACTTTAGAATCCTAATTCAAAATGAAAAGTTTATACGAAAATTTATATGTATGTATACGTGCGATATCGATATAATAGAGCAATACAAAACGTGTTATCCTTGTCACTTTCGTTATCGATAATTGTGTTATTCTTTTCATTTTTAGTTCTGAGTTAGACATATCTGTATTATTGACATTGTTCGAGTTTGGCCGTCTGGTCAATATCCCTTTAAGAGAATGTTGGAATATGTTATTTGCAGTCCCAAAGTCCCAAAAATGAAAAAAATCATTTCAAATAATCTCGAAAAATTTTGTATAAAAAATTCTACGTTATATAATTTTATTATGTTATTGTGTTAAATAATAATGTTGTGCTATCTTATATTACTTTTTGATATTAAACGTGTTGAAAATATAAATAGATTTATGAAGAAACAAAATTGGCTTTTATAGGAACCCTAATTTTACAGTATTTAATTGGTATTTCAAGAATTATTCGCTGCATACAAGTACATTTCTTTAAAAAAAAATTCATTATTATTTAAATACTTCAATTCTATATCATTTTGACAACTATGATAACTGCTCAATAAACAAATTGATAGCAAATTATCGTGAAGTTGACATCAAATTAATAATAAATCTGTGTCAGCAATAAATTTGTGTTTTGCTAGCAAGTCTGTGTACATAACTAGATAGCCAAAATTGAATAAAGCTTTTTGGTTTTGATTTTGCCGTCAATTCGTTATCAGATTGTCAGCAAACTTTACATGATTTTTGCCGACAATTTGTTCTCATATTACATCAGCAAATTTTGTTGTATATTTGCCACTAATTAGTTGATATCATTGAACATAACAGAAAATACACCAAATTTGGTATCTTTTTATCGAAAAAAATTTACTTTTATCAGATTTGATTAATTGGGCGCTCACTACACGCATCCGTCAATAGTAGTTCGTATTCTAAACATTTTTGCGCATTTCAAAAAGGTTGCAATATTTTTTTTAACACGTTGAACGCCACGTCGGTTTTTGCGGACCAACGTTAGATTTTGTATTTACACTACGTCGCCGCGCCGGTCTTTGCACCGCAAATGAATATTTCGTTTAGGCGACATCTGTCCTTGAGAATGAAAAGATGTAGTAGAGAATATTATAATACTTTACCAAAAATTAATATACAGAGAGGCAATGCCAGTTTCTCCAGTTGATAGTATTATGCGACATAAAAATCTAACGTCGGTCCGCAGGGAACAGCGTAGTGTTTAACGTGTTAAAATAAAAATGTAATCTTTTAGTAATCGACCTTTTGTCGTTCAAATGGTAGCTCGTGAAAATCTTTATGCGGACGCAATTGACGGCAAACTGCCATCATGTTTTGCTCGATTCTGCTAGCAATCTGCTAGCAGACTGTTGACATTTTGCTACCTGAGTATATACTTTTTCACATATAATTCTTGTATAAAACAGAGCAAGTATCTATTGAACTTGTTTCATTTGATTTAAGATTCATTTTTCATGGATGTATGCTTACTTCACTCAGATCATGTAATAGGCTAATATTTTATTTGTCTTACAACAAATTTTTCAAATATATTGAAATTTGCTACAAGATAGAGAATTTCTAGAGGCTCAAGAACTTTTCTATCTTGCAGCTAACACGCTTGAAAAAATTTGATATAACAAATAGTATCCGTATGTACACTCACAGACAATGTGCACATATGTACAATATAACATGTAGCAATATCAGTTTGGATTTACTTATGTCTTTTCTATTACAAAATCAGCAGAGTAAGCAATTAATATATAACTAGATCAGTTAGGATATAATATATCTAGTTAGCATATAATATATCTAGTACACAGACGTCTGCGTCTATACAGAGTGATTCCGGATTTTTGCGACTAAAAGGATGTTAGACCTCGTCAAATTGAACAATTTTTGTTAAGCAACCCGATGATGCCTCTTTAAAACGCTAGGTTCCATTGACATTGTCGGAATTGACATATCTTGAGTCTTTTCAGTGAGAGCATGTCAAAAGTTTAACGTATACAATCCTGTTACCCAAATACTCAAAATGAGCTCTTGAACAGAATAATGAACGTTTGTAATGTGATTCGCAATATTCTTGGAATTTTCCAGAGGATGTGTCAATGCATCACAGATGCTAATTTCAGATCACCATTTCAAACATTATAATAAACGAATTAAATTAAATTAAAATACATATGATTTTTTTAAATTTTAATCTAATCTTATAAAAATCAAGCAACATTCAACAAGGCTAAAGCTGATGTCTTTAACGTTTTAACCTTTATGTTCCCAATTTTCAAATGTGTGGGATATATGTGTCTCGTTAGGAACGTAAAGTAAGGATTAAGAAGGCTTCGCCAGATACGGGTTACTTAACAAAAATTATTCAATTTGATGAGATTTAATACTCTTTCAAGTTTATCGCAAAGGGCTGAAAAACCTTTGATATATATGACATATAAGACTTTAATGTAGTCAATATGTTACGAATATAATTAGCTATTAAATAAAGAATTTCTCAATTTCGGAAGCATCCCAATTTGATCACGTTGCGATTGATCACAGTCATTCACGATC
The DNA here is from genome assembly GCA_037157785.1 of Cephalotes varians. Lineage (NCBI taxonomy): Eukaryota > Metazoa > Arthropoda > Insecta > Hymenoptera > Formicidae > Cephalotes > Cephalotes varians. The sequence continues at coordinate 489,045 of JANQDE010000090.1, forward strand.
AGTTTGAGTTTTTCCAGAGTTTGGACCTGGATAGCACAGAGAATCCAAAAAATAATTTATTTTGAATCTCCAAATCATAAAATGTATTCTTCTTCTATCTCATTTTTAATTAAAAAATATTCTTAAGTGTTCTAAAAGATTTTGCGATAATTATTTAGTTTACAAGATACAGTGCTGATGACTTTGACCTTGACGTATGTTATCAAGATCAAGGTCATCAACGCGAATATGTCCTAAAATAAATAATTACCGATTTCTCTTTTATGTCAGCAATTCTCTCAGATACGAAAGCAAATTTTTTTTTTAATTTATAATTTTAAGAATTCATAATAAAATTGAAATAGCTTTTAGATCCCAGCAAACGCAAATATATATTTCTCATGAGTATTATCTCTGTAGGTATCCCTCTCTATATAATCGCGCGATTTTTGTCACGTGTTTGCAGGCGCTGTAATGTGGCGCCATCTGACAGCATTTCAGTGAATGATTTTCCGGTTGAATGTAACCGACCTTGAAAGCTCGTCGGTTAAAGAGAGCGATAGAAGGAAGAGACAAGGCCTCGGTTATGTTACACGTTGCGAGTCCCCACTCCTATGTTCGATCAGTAACGTAACTTGATGAAATTGGCACCCCTTTTTTATATTTTTTTTCTCCAATTACATAAAAAGTTTTTTATCAATTTAAAAGAGCTTCAATACTCAGTAATTAGTTGGCATAAATTTCTGTACACAGATGCTAAACATGCATATGTAAAATATTCTATACACGAGCATAAATATGAATATTTTTATACACCTAAATTTTATAATATAGGATAGAACGCTTTTCTTGATTATATTTTTATAATTTTTTGATATTTTGCATTCGTCATGGCGACTGATTGTTTCTTCTTTCAAGGAGCATTGATAAAAACGTGATTTCTATTGGCGACCACGCTTTTCACCGACGAATGTACGTTATGTGACATAATAACTCTCTTAGTTGTTACTGATGTATAAGGAAAATAAATGCTGGAAATTTGCAAGAAAAACTCCCGTGCAAGAAAAACCTAACGAAACCTATCATTTTATTTGTACGGGTAGACAATCGCGGGGGGATACACAGAGAGTACGCTACATTGTGCGTGGGACACATTCCCGCGCACGCGAGCGAGTGAGCGAGTCCGCTGCCGCCGCCACTCCGGAGATGTCTCTTTCACACTCAATGGTTCCCATTATTGATTCGTCTGATGGAAGGTTCATCCGCGAATGTTTCTGCGTCCGCCGACGCAGGCATTCGGCCGCTTGCACGCAACTCGTCTATACACCTCGTCAAATTTTCAAATAGTTTTGCGCAAGTCAAACTTTGAACTTGGAGAAAAGCATTACACAGAATTAAGAGAGGGAAAGAGAAATAAACAGATAAAAAGAGAAAGAGAGATCGAATCGATAGATGCAATCATCTGAGTATCTAAGATCCGAATAATTCGAAGTTTTAACTCTGGTTTTAACTCTGAAATCTAACTCCAAAAAACTATCTGCTTCTCTATTATTTTTTTAATTTATAGAAATACTGAGACGCAAAATTTACTTATTCAAAACGCTGATACTTTTTGAATTATGAGTGATTAAGAAGAAAAGGAGATATGCGCGAGTTTGAAGAATGCTCTGAGACAAGAAAAGTTCTCACTTCCTTGATTAATTTTCAGTAGCACTTTATTTTATAGCAGAACTTGGATTCATTGTTTTTGCATCTTTCTACTCGTTGATTAGATGCGACAAGAGACTTCTTTTCTTCACGGCATATCGACGCTCTATAAATAACCGTTAGTGATAACGCACGATTTAATGCATTCGCGACATTAACTCTTTTTCGATAAGTCGCTGCTCCCGTCTTTTATTTTGATAATTTGATTATTCATTATTTGATAAATTATTCATTATTCCCAGTTACTTTCCTCGCGTCCGAATTTCTTATTAACATTTATTTACTAAAAATCTTGAATGAATATTAATTAATTTATTACTTATTTACTCATTAAAATAGGTTCTGTGAATATGAATCGAAAGAAATAAAATTTTATTCATTCAATCAAATGAAAGTTTGCCTATACACGGTCAAAGCTGGATCTTAAGTGCTCAATCGTATTATTGTACATATTTAAGATACAAATTTTTCAAATTTTCAGTTGTTTTGAACTGCGCGCCGACAGTTTGTCGGACTCGCACGCAATTTTAAACTGAGCTAAATAGTCACAAATTAATTCTTGATCTTCAATTAGATATTGGTGCTAATAGCATCTTAAAAAAATAACTTATTGCGAAAAATATTACTTCAGCCAGCGTTTGAACCTGAGATCTTCTGCCTATCCGGGGCAAGTGTCTTACCAATCCGACCACCGAGGCATGTGATAATATTCATCACAATAACCGGTACATATTGAGAAAGCGTTATTTTTCAGGCAACGCATATAAATAATATCAAGTAAATAGAAAGATTTTTTTTTGTTTCTATTTACTTGATATTTATTCATTCAATGTTCTTCTTTTATTTATTCACATACGTGTTATAAGTAAAAGCTATATAGTCATATAGCTATATAGTTATAATTGTATTTTCACTGCGTATCACGAAGATTATTTCTACAAGTGATTAGTTTTCTGAGAAAGAAAGTTAATAATAAGTTATTTGTTGATTTTTTTTCGCAAAAGTTTTAAAAACATCAAAGATTTTCTGATCTTGTTCGAAAAAAAATTAAAATAAAATTCATTTTCAAGTCATTTATTGTTGATATTAGTCCTTTTGCGCGAATATTAGATTTTTTCAGTAAAGTATTTTGACTTTATTGATTCGAAAACATAATTCCGATAAGAATGATGACGATAAGTTTGACATATATGTGCATGTCGAAAGCGTGATTTGTGCGTGCCCGATTTACATATTCAGTCGTCTAGTCCTCCGATGATATCACGCGAATTCACAGTCAAGGACATAGAAGTCCAATTTAAGGCGGATGACACAGGCGAACTAAATATCGTGAAGACTGATCTTGCAAACCGCAAATTAAAAAAAAACATTGCGATTCTTGCCAGGAAATTTCTGAACACACTTGCTCGTTTACTCACATTAATCTTTTTATTTATCTTATTGTTTTTACTTATTGTCTTTTACACGCAAGAACAGTTTTGCTGAAAGATCTAAAATTTTAGCTAAATACATCAAAAAAGTATTTTTGTTGAACTATCAAAATAATTATGTAGAACGCTCAAACCAGTTGCTAGAATATCGAAATTTTTTGCAGCATTGCTCATTACTTTTAAAGTTCCAACAAAATTTTGATGACTCAACAAAATTATTTTCAGATCTGTATCCAGCAAAACTTTAGATTTAGATCCTTCAGCAAAATCATTCTTTCCGTAAGATAAATTTTTTTTATAAAATTTATTTCGATATAGGATTTAACGATAATTTTGTAATGTCATTTTTTCTTCTTTAATTTATAAAAAATCAATAAAAAATTATGCAATTAGTTTTTAATTTGTGACAGAAAAATTTAAAAAAAATGCTATATATATATATATATTTAAAGGAAAATCGCTTATCAAACAAAAACAAATAAGATATGTTATTCGCGATAATTGACAAAATAACTATTGAAATTCTCTAATTAAATATTTTATTTAAAAAAAAGATCTTTCTTCATTATATTTTCGAGATGCGCATTTTTAACAAATCATTTTTTGACGTTCGAAAGACTTTCATTCAATATCTCGTTCAATGACAAATTTCGGCAAGTACAATTACAATTTCGATCACACGAAACATTATGAAACTTTATATATTATAAAATATAAGTACTTTCGTAGCAAGGAATGATCATCCAAAAGGGAAATGTTTTTCGATCAGTTAGTAGATGGTGTATGTTAGTAGGTGAACGGCTCGGCGGGGCTGCGAACATCCCTCTCGTCAGAGAGAGGTAGTGGTAGCAATCGTTACTCCCGTCTGCTGGTCCGTCTACCAACCCCACGGGCAGCGAGGCAAATGTACTCTTGTATCCATCTCCATCACGACCGATATTCACCGATCTCGATGACGACGGCGATTATAATCTTGAAAATCAGAAGATATGTGTTTTCCTTGGCTATCTAACAGAACCAATATCTTCGATATTCCATGGAATTTTTATTTTTTTATTTTTAGAATTCAGAATGAATTAGTGTGAATTGTTAGATAGTTGAAAGAATTTCTTCGTCACACGAAAAGAACGATTTTGCTGTAGAATCTAAAATTTTGCTGGATATAGAAAATAATTTTGCTGGATCATCAAAATAATTTTGTTGGAATCTTAAAAGTAATGAGCAAAAAAATTTTGGTAATCTAGCAACTGATTTGAGCGTTCTACGTAATTATTTTGATAGTTCAACAAAATTACTTTTTTTGATTTGTATCCAGCTAAAATTTTAGATCTTTGTGCAACTATTTAAGAAGAAATGGAAAGAGCGAGGCTGCCTTCTTCTCAACAATCGAGAAAATTTTCATTAACCTTAAAGATACTTGATTCTAAATGTATAAAATTTTACATTACAAGTATATGCAAAATCTCATCCCGTAAATATTTTCTCTTAATTTGAGACATTTTCATATAAAACAGAAAGTTAAAAATCGTTATAATTGCAAAAATATTTAAGTTCATTTTGATAAAGTTTAATTTAAATTGACCGTACAGTTTGAAAGAAATTTATATTTTTGAAGAAAAGCAACAATATTTGCCAAATGAATAACGCATTAAAGTGACAAAATGACGTTGTATAACGTTGTATTGTTTTTCAGTTAGTGCCAAAAATATTAATATTAGACTTACCAATAGAGCTTTTAAATTTATTTCGTATAATTGCGATGTAATATCATCTCCATGTACAAGTGCTGAAAAATTACTAGCAATACTGATACAGTCAGGTTGCTTTTTGCCCTGATGAACTGCAACGTTGACATTAAATAATGGATCAAGACACGGAGACAACCTCTCAGCACTTTTAAAAAGAATATCCGTAGAAACCTTAAAAACATTATCTCCATGTTTTTACGTTATTATTTTAATAATTTTACACAATTTTAAGAATAAACTGTCTAGAAAATAGCACAAAAATCTCCTTAGAATCGTCTGACCGAGCCAGAATTTATTTACATGTATTTTTCATTCTTGTATCTCTTTCTTGTCATTAATATCTTCGCTTTATTGTAGTCTTTTTTTATTTATCTCCTTATCACGTACGAGAATTGTTACGTACAGGTGACGAAATTTTTATCGATACATATCTGTCTGCCATATTAAATCCGCCATTTTGAATTTTGAATTTTGGGCTTCAGATTTAAATTCAACGACCCTGAAAATCCCTAAACACAATTTTTAATTTCAAAATATTTTAATTCCATTGTCATTTCATGACATGCACGAGGCTTCTCGTACATGAGGATCTTTAAACCTTCCTATCTCGATAAAAAAAATCGCATAGAATTTAAAAAAAATATTTTAAACATAACATTTTAAGATCACACTATTATAATTCAGAAAAATTATTTTAGTTATAATTGCGAAGTGAATCTGGCTAAAATCGCCCTTTTTGGCACATTTAACTTCAATTTTCTCAAAACCCTGATGCGATAGGCCAATTTGGCCGCTGGTTTCTTTTGTAAACAAATAATATTATCATTTATATAAAGGCTAGTGTCTGATCAATTTAATTAATTAAAAATGTTGATAACTGTCCAATAAAAAATGATTTTTTTTTCGAACACAAGAACGAAAGCAATCGTTTTTTATTTTTAGGCATTAAATATAATGCCATTTCATCAAATTGCTATATCACGTTGTAATTTTGAAAAATGTACAGTTAAAATAGCTTAAAAGGGTTCTTTTAATGTATTTTGGCATATTATAACTGTGACATAAATAACATATGTTAAAAAAATTTTGTTGCAATCAAAATTAAATACAGTTGAATCTTCGTAAAAGTAATCTCCCATTTTAATACAAAATAAAAGTATTTTCGTAACTTCTTAAGGTAATTTCTGCTCTTGCGCTGACTCTCCATTACATATACCAGCGCATGCGCACGTGCATGCAAAAATACCTTTTATGAATCGGGTGAATTCGTTTATGCAGTCACTGCTGCAGAGAGTATCATTTTATCTTCATTGTTCATTGGACATAAACAAAGATAAAATGATACCTTCTGCAGCAGTATCTGCATAAACGAATTCACCCATTGGAACTTTATTTGTGCAACTGCCAGGAAGTAAGAGAGAAGGAGACCCAACTACCATAGGTTCAGGAGGGTAAAAGTGGTCCGCGTTTTCCGAAAAAGATCGCCATGCTTGCTCGGCAGAACTGCTGACATTTAGCTGAAAACAGAGCTATCTGGTAGTGAAAAAACCTACTACACGACACATATGACTCTGAAGCTAAGAGAGCAGGTTCAAATCTCGCATGAGAAAAAAATTTTTTTATAGTGAAAAATGCATATGAACAATATTTAATAAGTTCAAACTTGTAAAAAAATTTTAACAATAATAAGTAACCTGTCTGAAAGATGTACATTATTAAAATGTTGTAAAATGTTGTAAAATTATGTAAAATGCTGTATAAATAAATGAGACTTAAGATTATTTATAATGCTTTTCTATAAATATTTGTATTAAATATTTCTATAAATACTTATATTAAAGCATAATCTGGCAACCAAAAAGTGAGAATAAAGGAGAAATTATTTTTACGTTATTTTAGACGTTCAATTGTGTTTGTTAAGATTTTCAGTCTATAAAAAGAATTTGTTGTGTTGATTATGATTAAAAAATATTTATAATTATAATTAATATAAAGTCTTGCATCAAAATTGTGATTTATATGTATAGGTTATTAAAAATCTACTAAATATTTTTTAATTATGTTAGTCAAATTTAAGAATTTTTTAGCTTTATATCAATTTAATATTAAATTGACAAATTTAACCTAAATGAAAAACATCTATGTATGAGTTATTCATTACAAAAATTTAAATGTTTTTTAATTTTGATACTCGCCATATTAATTCTGTTATTTAAATTTATGATAGTAAATGACAAAGCAATCTGGGAAATAGAATCGTATTCTGAAAAACTACCGGAAATAATTACACGAAAATCATTCTTATGCATTTTTTGTTGATTAATATAAATATCTTATACGAGAAAAGTACCTGTCTTTTGAAAATCTTTCTTATAAGTGGTTCAGCTTTACATAGATAGATATGATAATTTAATCTTTTCGTAATGGCCGCCACTGTTACCGCTGCACGGATGAATTTGTGCACTATACAATTCATGGGACAGTTTTGCATGCGGTCACTATAGCGGCCATTTAAAAATATTAAAAAACATAAAATATTTTAAATATATATAAAAATGTATTAAAATAAAATGTATTTTTATTAATATGTGACATGTTATATATTTAAAGTATGAAACAAATACATAGTTTTCTAATTTTTTTAAATTATTTAATATAATAAAATTTCGTATGACAAATTTAAAAACAGAAGTATATTCATAGATCAACATTAGATCACAAAGAGTGTAACCGATATATCTATGAAAAGAATATCCATATACCCAGAGAGCACCATATCCAAAATTGACATATAAGATGTCAATTAAACATCTTTTAGACATATATACATATATTATAAGACGTCTTATGTCTTGATTTTGGATATGCGTGCTATATGAAATAAAAATTTTGACAGCTGACTCTATAATCACTCTGAGTAACGAGTGTTTGACATTGGGTGACTAGTTATCCTTAGTGACAAAAGGGTTAGCTAAATGTCACTTCGTATACAAGATTGTAACAGAAAATGCATAAAGTAATACAATTTAATGAAAGTTTTTTTTAATAAAAATAAGTTTTCTTTTCAAAGTCAACAAAAAAAAACATTCTACTAATTGTTTTTTTACATTGAATTTTTTATGTTAAATAATTTTGACATTTAAAATGCTCTATAATATCGTAATTTTGCGAAATTTGAAATGGAAATTATAAAAACATTTATTTTACGCATATTTCTATACTATAATTTTAGCAGGTTTTTTTATTAAAATAAAGAAGTCATTTTAAAATTATTCAAGATTATTAAATACAATCTTGACCAAAAATATTAGGCATCTCATTAACTATTATTTAATGTTTTAGTTCAAAAATTGATTTATGGATTTACAATGAATTATCCTTTGTTTTAAAAATTCTTATAACTTATGTATAATGCCGATAACCAATAGGAAATAATACAGATAAAAGAATTCCAGATAAATAAAAAATATATGGAGTAAATATATGGGGCTTAGTACTTTTGACCAAGGCTGTATATTTCTGAAAAAAATTTATTTTTATTTTTAAAAAAAATTTTTTCATAGATGCAAAGATTTTCTTAAATATTAAATTTATTGCAAAAGAATTGTGAATTATGATTAAAGATAATTTAATAATAATTTCTTGAATATTTATTTGAACTTAAAAGTTTCTCCGACCTCTGGATGAAAAATGGGACATTAGCCAACAAATTCATAATGATAAAATCAATATAGACTACGTCAAAATTATAGGATTTTCGTAAAAGTTTATGATTTGTAAAAGTTTACACGTTTTTTAATTTACTGAATGCAAATAAAATATTATTAAAATAAATAAAATGGCAAATATTGTATATAATGTCATGCTAAATCGTTCGCAGTTCGTAATGATTTAATTTAGTTAATTTAATCATTAAATTAATTTAATAATCATCCTGGTATAATAAATATGTATTTTATATATATATATATTCACCCGTTATTTGATAAAATAACCATATATATATATATATATATATATATATATATATTTATTTATTTATTTATTTATTCACCCGTTATTCGATAAAATAAATACATATTAATGTTAATATATTCAACTGAAAAATCATATTAATGTTAATATACTCAACTGAAAAATTTCTATATCATGAACTTTTAAAACTCTAAAAACTAAAGAAAATTTTTTCTTCAATGTTTTTTATTGTTGTGTAAGAAAAAAGTCATGGTTTTCCTGACCGTGATGGTCTTATTGCGACCGTTCGCAGGGCTATTACGCTGATAATATTTCGTATTGAATCATTAATCTGCGCAATTTACTAAAATAACGTGTCTCGATACCGGTTTTATCGTTGAGATTACGTCGAATTTATAAATTAAAACGTCGCGTCGTCATCATCATCTGACCGATACGAGAATATTCGCGGAGAACATATTCGCCAAATACAGTTAAAATAATGTGATATTACATTAAGGGACACATTATATAATAAAACAAATATAATGATTGCAAGAGAAAGTTGTCTATTATCTGGAAAAATATGGAAAAATTTAAAATTTTTGGAGATTTTTTTGCTTAAAAAAGTTAAGGCATTTACTAAAGAAATTTTATCAAAATTTAGAGAACGTTTGTCAAAATTATCTCTTCAGCGATTTTGTTTTGATTTTGCAAGTAACAAAATAAAAACTATCTTTTTGTACCAAGTGTTATATAAGTGTAAAAATTTTAAATAAATCATGTTTTTTTTGAAAATTATCTTTTTGATGTTGATACATGCAACACATTCTTTATAGATTCTATTTTTTTCAATTACATTTTTGGAAAGATAAATAAATGAACATTTTATGTGATATAATATATAAATTTTATTAATATTTTTCCTTTGTTTTCTAGTCTATTATTTACAATCATCAGTAACATCATTATTAAATCATATGTTAATTTTTTTTCATTAAATTTGATTTTTTTAAGTTGGCATCTAAAAAACACTTTACTAGAAATTTTGAATAAAAATACCTGGAAAATTAGAAATTGTTTCCTCAGATTTGAGACATTTTGCAAAGAAAGAAAAGAGTTTTAAAATTTTTTAACATTAAAAGATATCTCAAAGAAAACAATTTTCAAAAACCTAGATGTTTCATCCGTTTAAATTTTTCCATAGTTTTCCAGATAATAGACAACTTTCTCTTGCAATCATTATATTTGTTTTATTATATGTCCCTGTGATGTGTCCCTTATCTGTGTTATACTCGAAAATCGTAACTTTATTACGTAGGAATATCTTGGTTAGACATCAGTGAGAATTAGATTTCCAGAAAAACGAAGCAAGGTCAATCTCGTTTTTTTTTTCGTCGAAAAGTCTAACGCACGTCGCCGTCGGTGCTCGCATCCGTCCCATTAATTTCGTGACGCGTCGCACCTCACGCAGCGTTCACTTCGCGTGAGACATGACAATCGCTGCACGTGCCGTTAGTTATGCGAATGATGAGCTCTCAGTTTTCATGGTCGCAGGTGGATAACGCTCGAGAACCGTTAAAGAAGGCGCTAAATGATGAGAACTCGCGTTCCTTCGTAGAAATAAATAATGGCAGGTTAGCCGCCGCTAATTCGGCGATATAAAAACCGTTGTCATTGATTTCTCTCTGCTTTGTATTTCATTAATTTAGCTCCTCTTTATTTGGAAAACAATGCGCGAGAGAATGTCATCGTTTTATAAAAAGAAATAAATGAATAATTATAGTTCCGGATTTACAATTAATCGTCTTATTGTTAGTCGTAATTGCAGAATACTCTTTATCGCATGAAATATTTGTTTTAATTATGTGCGCTGCACGTCTTCTCGGTTAATTTAAGGATATATATTATCCATGTTTTTAAAATAATAAAAAAATTATACATTTTAAATCACGTTTAAAAATAATATAAAAAATTTAGCGGAAGTTTAAAATTTGTTTAGAATAAAAAATTATTTTAATAAAAAATAGAAAATAAAGAAATGTGTTGTTTAATAAAAATGTAATATTATTAACACAATTTTCATATGTATAATTTATTTAAAGTACGATAATGAGTTATCATAAGTAATCTTAATTTTATTCTTAAAAAACCAAAGGTACGCTGTAGATTGCTATTATGAATGTTTTATAGCAACAAAGTGCACGTATGTGAGTTGTTGCACGTGCAAAGATGACCACTCTCTTGGAAGAATGCTTCAGGAAAGAATGCGATCATTTGTTAAAATTTTAGGACTACATTTCAAATATCTTCACATTCTGCTTAATTCTCATGTGTTTGGATTCCCTAAGAAAACGCTAGGTGGAAAAAAGATTAGTTTGGACAAGTGCATATACTCAGGCGGTACATATATTTAGAGAAAAAATAATATGAGCAACTATAAATTTAATAAATAGCACCTCAATTATGTATTATAATTGTGCGTGCGTGCGTGCGTGCGTGCGTGCGTGCGTGCGTGCGTGCGTGCCTGCGTGCGTATTTACTGTTTGATATGACATGTTTAACAACAATTGCNCGTATTTACTGTTTGATATGACATGTTTAACAACAATTGCAACAACTTCCAATGAGTGCCTAAAATATAATGCTTTGTTTAAAAAATAAGCCTCTATTAGTAAACTATTCCATATTTGTCTTTGCCCCAAGTTTCAAAAGGTCTCATAATGTCGCACATTCTATCCTATGTGGTTTTCTATTTACGAGAAATAGAATTCCGCTTCGTTCATTTATCGGCCGTGCTGCGTGCTATTTGCAGAAGCGATTTTAAAAAGTAAAAGATATTTGTTTAAACTGGAAGAATATTATTGTCATAATGTATTTATATGAAGTCTGTATAATCATGTGAAAAGTTGAAGTGCTATTTAACTATCAATTATATTTCATCAACTATATTTATAGTTATTATAATTATGAAATAGTTTATTCAATTATGTATAATTATTATGTACAATTATTATGTACAATTATTAATTCTATATATAAAACTAGTATAATTATCACCTATATAGTGTCCCAGTCTTTTTCTCTCAGTATAAGATGCACAAAGGCTTTCTTTTCTTGGAAAATCCAAGCCTTAATGGCGTATTGAACGCGGTGAAGACTATGTTGAAAGATGATATTGCATTTATATTTATATATTATAATAAAATAAAATATATTAAGATTACTTATTATCTTGTATAAATATTAAACATTTGTGAAAATGGATATAATACATCTTTGAAATTTTTTTTCTTGTGATTTTCACAATTAACGTATATAACGTATATCACAGATCTTTTACATAGCTTCCTCTCATTCATCTTGTTAGAAAAAATACAAGCACTTCGTTTCTACTTCGTTCGCGAAAGATGAGAAGAACTCGAACGATGTCAGCGCGACGTAACCGTACGCGAACCTACACTTTGCAACAGATCAGAATTCTTACATGACATTCTATGAAAATAAGTCAGTTATTTACCAGAAACTTATTAAATTTTCTCTTTTGCTGTAATATTTTGACTACTTTAAACTATATTCAATATACATAAGACGCTTATTTTGAATAATACATAAGTTTCTTTTGAGAGAAAAAGAGACTTAGAAATTTTTTAGTTCAAAACAAAAGTTTTTTAGTTTAATAATATGAAAGCACTATTTGTGATTAATTATTAATGACTGATAATGTCTACAATTTAATTGTCAGGTGGATTTATAGCATTTATGCCTTTTTTATATTTCACTTTTGACTGAAACGTAGTTGTAATTATAGCGTATAATTACATCGGGAAATTCGACTTGGAAGATTACCTTACGGCTATCAAGCAAATTGTTATATTATTTATATACCATTTATTATACGGTATACCATCAATATAATAAGAAACTTAACAAGAAGTGGAAACTTTTGTATCGGAAAGAGCACGTTCGATGAAAAGCTATCATTACACATTTATAATTGTAACTTCTTTTGTTTGCACTTAACTTAATAATTTAATAACAGTTAATAACTTAACGAAGAATAATAACTAGATGCAACTTTTGTTACGAGAAAAACGTTAGTTGATAATATTCATTAATTAGAAAGTCCAAATTAATCTTAAGAATGAATTAATTTAGCGTTAGATTTCTGTGTATAATAAGGGCGCACGTTTTTAATAGAGGCCATTGTGATTTCTATGAAAAAACAATACATTTATGTTGATTAATTAAAATATTTTATTAAATCTCTCTCGCACACACCCACACCCACACACACACACACACACA
>JANQDE010000090.1:508779-547548 GCA_037157785.1 Cephalotes varians
ACACACACACACACACACACACACACACACACACATACGCACACACTCACCCATCCACCCACCCACCCACTCTCGTGTAAATAATCTTCTTCAAGAATTTTCTTACAACAACGACTTATATATAACTAATGTACGATAATTCATATTAAATTCTGAAACGGCTTATTGGATGGATAAATTATGTAGTTTTATTGCTCTAATGGCTAAAATTTCAATATAATATCCGATAGAGTTTTACTTCTGTCTGTCTTTTTCTATCGTTTTCATACCATAATTAATAAATCTAATCTTACATAACCTCTGAATGTCACGACTGTTAAAGCCAGTGTTGCCAAATAGAAGACGCTTCCCCGAAGAATAGATAGATGCACACATATGAGCATAAAGAAGAGCACATATATGGATTGCGCTGAGCGTATGTACATGACATTTCTTTGTGTACATATTTCCTCCACTTTCGGAAGAGCCGCGTCTTTCGTCTGTTTGTGACAACTAATACTGGTTTATTTAGAACAATCTCACTTGACCGTATTTAGTAAGAGACATTATATTTATAAATTTTGTTACAATAATGATTAATCAATTACAATCAAACTTATCTAAGACACATCATTTTCTACAGTGAAATTGCGATTAGTATTGCCAAAAACTAATAAAAAAAAAAGGAGATCAGGAAATTTTATTTGTTCATTTTCTTAAAGATTGTAAGTAATACACGCGATGCTTCTGGCGCAAATCATTTTACATCATAAATTAATATTATGTCAGCAATCTATAGTATAAAAAAGAAAATTTTCTGGCATATAGTGAATTATAAGCTTTTTAACAACTAATCCTTTTTTTATAACGCAAGGGAAATCCTTATGGAGAGAGGCAAGGTTCTGTGGGACTCCTCTGTCCTAACTGGGCGGGGATCTACTCACTAAAACCTCTGCGGGTGTCCGGCTTCTGACGTGTTGGGGATGAGCCGGGATATGCGCATCTGTAGTATCACCGGCTCACCCCTCGCCGAAGGCGCGTAATTGCGCCTTCTCTCCCATGTTGTGACGGAGCAGAGACACCACCTCTTTTCCGCTTCTGTCCCGAGGGAACGATACTAGGCGGCGGAAACTCCCGTCCGCGCGTCCTATCTTCCCGGTCCAGAGGACATGATCCCGCAGTGATGCGCGAGATCTTGGGCCGATTCGGTCGTCCTCGAACGGCCACTATGAAGAATCATGGGGGTCCTCGTTTAAGTATGCAGGGACCTCCTCCCTTCTTGTCTCGTTCTTATTATGAAACAGGGAGCGATGCGGCCTTGATAAAGGTCAGACTCGCGATCGCCGCCTTAACATTAGGTCCTTAAGTGGGCTAGAGGGTGGCGACGGCGCTAAGGTTGGTGCCCACCGCACCTATTGTTGCTTCTCCTTGGTTTGCCCCTTCGAGTGCGTTTCGCGTTCTCCTTGTGTAATATTACGCTGTTACAAAAGGAGACGGACGACTTCCAGTTACTCTCGCTCCCCAGGATAGTGGTAATAACCGCGGGGAGCGAGAGATCTACACCTATTGCCCCGGACAGGACACGGCGCTCGTCTGCCCAGGCTAGGCATTCTTCCAAGATATGCTGCGCCGTATCCGCATCCGAAGCGCAGTGTCAGCAACGCGCCGTGCGCTCGTGTCCAATGCGATACAGATATTGGTCGAAACAACTGTGGCCGGTTATGATCTGCGTCGCATGGAACGACAACCCATCACATCCCCTGCCCAGCCATTCGGCCAGGCGGGGCTGGACGACTCGTGGGCTGGCCAAATCTGGCTGGGTCAGCTAATCCGACCATTTGTCCACCAATTGTCATCGAGCTTCATCGCTCGGATGGCCCTGGCGGGAAGGGCCTGTAACTGGCTCCTCCTGGAGCTCCCTCACACGCTGATACACTTCGGCGTGCACGTTGGCTTGGAATTCCAGCGGAGGGAGACCTGCCAGGATCATGGCCCCTGCGTAGTCGTCCGATACCCTCGAATCATCCTAATGGCCACTCGGCGATGCGCCTTGGTGCATGAGTGCTTGGATTTGTCGAGAGACTTTTGCGATCCTGCGTATAGGGTGATCGAGGGGACGACCTCCGCAAACAGGCGGTGAACTCGCCTTCCAGGCCCCCTAAGTTGGGGAGCAACCAACTGAGATTGGACGCCGTCTTTTTTACTCGTAGGGCGATCAAGCGAAGTGCTCGAAGCACCAGTTGCTGTCTAAGACGAAGCCTAGGTATTTCATATGAGCACGACTGGGACGGGCTCATCCGCGACTCGCATATTCGTCCTCGGTGGCATCCCTCGAGAATCGTCATAGAAGATGACTTCCGTTTTCTGGGGCCATTTTTAATTCCAGATTGCGGATGTAGCGTACAATGCTGCTAAGAGCCTCATTAGTTCTCGCTTCCCCCCAATCTTCCCCGGCCGAAGATATCACCGTGTCGTCTGCTATGCAGACGACAGTGTAGCTGGGAAGGAGGGCAGCCTGCTTAAACACAATATTGTACCCGAGGTTCCAATAAGTGGGGCCTCAACACAGACCTCTGCGCGGAACCCCGCGGTACACCCCTTTCTCTGCAGGAATCTCCATTTTGATTCCTGTATTCGAACCATCGGTCTCGGAGATAGTCCCGAAGGACTCCTCAAGTAGGGAGGGACGCCATGTTGTTGCAGCGTCCTCCCTATCCGGTTCCAGGGCAGGATATTAAACGCATTGGATATGTCTAGCGAGACTGCTAGAACTACCCTGTCCTCCCGCACAGCAGCTTCCGAGAAGGACGGCACATGGAGTATTGCGTCCACGGTACTGCGGCCTCAGAAACCATATTGCCGCTTGTGCAAGTCGGGACTATCTCCTCTGAGATGCTGGACGAGGCGATCCGCGATTATCCGCCCGAAGAGTTTTCCCTCCTCGTCCATTAAACATTGGCCATTAGCTCGAAGGGATATCGATATTTGTCCTCTTTGCGGAAGAGGACCAATTTGGGTCTCCTCCAAATTGGGGGAAGATGCCGCGCTTGAGGCAGCCCGTGAAATGCCTCAACCGGCATTCCAGTATCTTATTGGCCAGGACCCAGACTCAGCCGGGGACAACTATGATAACCTGCTCCAATCTTCTTTACTATTTATCTCAGATGTGACGTCTAAAGAGAAAATAAAAATTTTTGCGAAATATATTTAAACAGAAATATTTTTCAATGAAGTTATATATACGGGGTGTTTGATAATTCTGTAAACAATTTTTATGGGCAGCTAGAGCAGACTAAGGCGGAAAGTCCTTTAGCATTTTTAATTTTTCGCAATAGTCAACGAGATATTAATTTCTAAAGATTACCCAATACGCGCGTCTATCCAGTCTTTTACTAGCAAATGTACGCCTATAATTCGACCCGCGGAAAATGGGGAGGCGTGACCAGCACGTCACTCGAAAGAGTCGCAGTGTGCGCGGCGCGGGACGCTTGTCAGGCAGTCCCCGCAGATCGCGCACCGTTATTCTCCATGCACAAAGTTCAGTCTATGTCTAAAGTTCCATAGAACTCCTCAAAGTTCAGTCTATTTCTAAAGTTCCACAGAACTCCAAGTGGTCTGAGTATTTATCGCTTGACAGGCTCTTCTGACTTTATCTGTCATGTCTAGTCTCATGGTTGGTACTTCTTGATATACAGTATCTTTCACATATCCTTATAAATAGTAATCAAGAGAATTGAGATCCGGTGATTTCGGATACCAAGACTTCTCCCGGTCCAATGATTTGGATATTGTTCATCTAAAAAAAATCCGAATATCTTAAAAATAATGTGCTGGAGCACCATTCTGTCGAAACCAAAGTCTCTGGCGGACATCCAGTGGAATGTCCTCAAAATATATCGGCAAATGATTTTGGAGGAAGTCTAAGTAAACCGGACTGTTGACTATGTTCAAAAAGATGCGGGCTAATAATTTGATCATTATATATCCCAATCCAAACGTGAAAATTCCATGTTGATTGGCATCTCTCAATATCAGTGAGGATTTATCAATAATGTGTGAGACTGTCATTGCTGTGAAATGTAGCTTCGTCACTGAAACAGACATTCCAAAAGAAATTTGGATTCTGCTCCAATGCACCGAGTACCCGTCTACAAAATTAAACTCTTAGTCTGCAATTATTCTCCCTCAATTCCTGTACCAAGTTGATGTAGTAAGGATAATATTGTACGGATTGTAACAGTTCGATGAATCATAGATCGAGGAATTTTTAATTTACATTCTTGCCAAATACTGATGTGTAGATTGAAATGGACCATACCCAAAACTTAGAGGAATCTAGGTCATTATTATTTGGAAGCCTGTTTATCTGTCTCTGACGATGTAATGTATTTCTGCGTGCTCTATTTATCACTTGCCGAACTTGGACGATTAGGATATAGCTCAGCATAATGACGTGAATCACGTTTGTAATTCTTGTTGCATTTGCTAAGAATTAGTAAGATATCCACTTTATTTGGTGAATAAGTTCGCCATTCTTTCAACGAGAATTTATCAAGATTTGAATTTGTCGAGACAAAATTCATAAAGAATTAACAAGTTTCTTCACCAGAGTTGCCTCTTTATTTTAAAAGTTACTCCGGGAAAAAATTTTTTATATAAAAATATAATAGTTTATATATAATTATAATATAAGTAATTTTTTTTATTTCTTCAAACTTGACTTTTTGTAAAAGAAACAATACAAAGTTTATATACTTTTAATTATTTTTTATGTTTTCTCATTATTATTATTATTTTTCTTATATCAAACATAACACAGATCTGCAAAAAAAAAAGAGGTTTTGATTGTTGTTGAGCAGCTGAGGGTCATTTCCGAAGTGATTTTCTGCGTAGAATCCGAATCCGAGCTCAGAATCGGACTATCACGTCAGGATTTTGAGATATTTGAGGTTATGTACACGAAAAATGGCTTTTTTGCTACTTTTGAGATTATGCACGGGACGCAGAATTTGTTTGCTGTATCCTATCTATTTCATCATTTAGTACTATCCTCACCCTTCAAAATGCGTTCTCGAATGGTGCAAACGATTTTTCCTTCATAACCCAGATAGCCAAGTCTGTCAAGAACAGATCTTGTAAAATCTTGCTACAAATTTTGTTAGCAAAAAGGATACAAATTTAATACAAATTTTGATACATCAGACCATGTCGACAAAATGCTTGCAAATACATAACAAAATCTGCTGACATATTTTGATTACAAATCCATGACAAAATACAGGCAAATGTACATGTAACCTGACGACAAATTGGCAGCAAAAACAAAGCAAACCTTGTGTAGCGCTGTCTGACGACAAATTGTGAGCCAGACAGCATTACGCAAGGTTTGCTCGATTTTTGCTGCCAATTTGTCGCCAAACAATATATTACGCAAAATTTGCTCGGTTTTTGCTGCCAATTTACTGTCACGTTATGTACGCAAGCTTTGCTAGCAAAACACAAACTTATTTCTGACACAGATGGCACCGGATTTGTCACCAATCTTTGAGCGAGTTTGATACCAATTTGGCGACAATTTGCTAGCAATTTTTTTACTGAGAAGTTATGACCATTTTAAGATAACGTAATGAGTTGGAAAGCATATGCTGGGCTCAGTGGTGTTAGATGCGGGGTCGAAATTTTGTATTAGTGACTGTAATCGTATCGCGAGATGCGATAAACACCTAAATCCTTAAACCCTAAACCTTTGAACTCAAAACCCTTAAATCCTCAAATCTCGAACGTGATAAGCCACATGCTCAACATAAGAGGCAATCTGGCACAAGATTTTTGGAACACAAGCAAAATAGATTCCATAAAAGTCAAGTTTCCGAGTTCTATGTTCACGGCTTCAGGCTCAAAGATTGAATGTCAGAATCTATGATTAAGGATCTAGGGTTTAAGGGTTTACGTTTGAGGGTTTAGAGTTCAAGAGTTTAAGGATCTAGGGTTTAAAGGTTTAGGATCTAAGAGTTTGGGGTTTAAAGGTTTAGGGTTTAAGGGTTTAGGGTTAAGAGTTTAGGGTTTAAGGATCTAGGATTTAAGGATTTAGGATTTGAGGGTTTAAAGTTCAAGGGTTTAACGCTTTAGGGTTCAAAAGTTTAGAGTCAAGGGTTCAAGGGTTCATGGTTAGGACTAGGTTAGTACTAAGGTAAGGATAGTACTAAATGATGAAATAGATAGGATACAGTAAAAAAATATTCTGCGTCCCGTGCATAATCTCAAAAGTAGCCAAAAAAGCCATTTTTCGTGTATATAACAAATATCTCAAATATCTCAAAATTCTGACGTGATAATCCGATTCTGAGCTCGGATTCGGATTCTACGCAGAAAATCACTTCGGAAATGACTCTCAGCTGCCCAATAAAACCTTGCAGATCTGTGTTATTTTACACAAAAAAAGAAGGATATATAATCATATATGAACATATTTTGTATATAATTACATATGTTTATACATGTTTATACAGGGTGTCTGGAGATCCACAGAAAATTTTTTGTGAACGGGTAGAGCACGTCAAGCTGGAAAAAGTCTTGTACTATTTTGCAAAATTCGCAATAGTTAACGAGTTATTAACTATAGAAGATCGTCATATTAGTGCGCGTGGCAGAATAGGACTGCTCTAGCCAGACGCGCGCCTGCTTGCGCCAGCCGCCGGACACGAGGAGTTGTTTACAAGTGACAATGGCACATACTGCTGGGCTCTCAATAACGCACAGTGTTCCGATTGGAGCTCCTTTTTTCGCGCATGCACATCGAGAATGGTATCAGTGCAGTATCTAATATGATCTAAAAGATACCGTTATTTGCTCCCATCAAATTATTCAAAAATTTGCTAAAGTTGTAATGTAACATATATATATATATATATTTATATATAGAATATCTCAAAACTGTCGGACAATTTTCTTTTTTTATTATGCCATCTCCTGATAAAGCATATATGTGCGATACGCTTAATTTATGGATTCGAGGTTATATCTTTTCGGTTGTACTAGATATTGTACTGATACCATTCTTGATGCGCATGCGCAAAAAAGAAAGCCCCGACCTCGCAACATTGGGTGCATCCAGAAGCGCAACCGCTCACTGAGCGCTCAGTGAGCTCTTGCATTTGATTGGCCTATATTTTTAGATCTAATGGAATACGCTAATCAGATACAAGAGCTCACTGAGCGCTCAGTGAGCGGTTGCGCTTCTGGATGCACCCATTGACGGCGTGGTGGCGGCCGGCCTCGTGCGGACAGGCACGCGTCTGGCTGTCCTATCAATGATGCATTTTTGAGTCCGGGATTTTCCCCTTTTATTTACGCACACAAAGACTATCTGGCTATCCATGTGACAGCGCTGCTCGAAAAATGCACTGGGTCCTATTCTGCCGCGCGCGCTAATATGGCGATCTTCTATAACTCGTTAACTATTCCAAATTTTGCAAAATGGTACAAGACTTTTTTATTCACTTTGACGTGCTCTACCCGCTCACAAAAATTTTTCCGTGGATCTCCAGATACCCTGTATATTTATATATTTTAATATATGTTCTAATATGAAAATTTTTTTCTCAAAGTATTAGTAACAATTGCAAAAATAAGCTCGAGAACCTCTTTGGAATATCCGATTAAACATTTAATAATTTTGTATTGTAGTAATAGTTGATGTCAAATCCAATAAAAAAAGATTTAATATTAAAAATGATTCATATTAAAAAATAGAAGAATGGAATTAACGACAATGATACAAAATTATTAGATTTAATTAAACAAAGTTCCCTAATCCTTTAATCTTGTCTTAGTTGGCTAGATCATCCATCGATCTTGCCTTCATTAGTTGGATTAATCATCGATCTTTGTTGGTTGAATATAAATTTCGATACCTTCAAAGCGGCTGATTCAAAGTGAATTAAATTATTGTATTTTGGAAAGATCTCAAGAAGAGCTACAATAATGTGCAATAAAAGCTAGGGGGTTCCATTTAAAAAATTCAAAGTGACCTTGATCTGATCTTGGCGATGCCAAGTCAATCCAATAGTACCCTCTTAGTCCTCCTCCAAAGTCTACTTTTGTTTGAAACATTTTTTCGTATTTTTGTACGTTTCGATATTTGATGTAAATGTTAAAATGGTAGACCCTATATATACATGATTGTGCATAATTCATCAGATATATGGTCATTTATTAATTAACAAAACAAAAGAAAAATTTTCGATATATTTTATAAATCTGTTCTATCAATTGCAAATGTTGTTTTATTGAAAAATATTTCCATTTTAATATATTTTACAAAAATTTTTACTGCGTATTTTCTTGCTTCTGATCACACTCTGAGATAGTACTGGTGAATGATTAGGAGTTTAAAGGTTTTTTTAATTCTTTTCATAACTGTATCTTGTTTAATTTGAATGAATTTCTCGAGAAATTGCATTTGAAAATTTTATAGAAAATAGAAACTGAAAATTCGTAATTTATAAAAAAATTTATTTTGATAAATTCTTCAAATAGCTTCTATACTTCTATTGTAATAATAAACACTGTTCAGAATTGTTGCGGACAATTTGAAACAGCATTCATCTAATATTTTTTATGTAGATCTTGTAAATAAATAAAATATAATTTATAAATATATTTTAATGATGAGTAAAAATATTTTATAATTAATATATATAGCTATAAAATATATTTTATTTCTATTATTTATATATATATTATATATATATATATATAATATTTTATAAATATTCCGAAATATTGTAAAAAATATTCTGAATCTTGTAGTCATAATATTTCTTATATTTTTCCCTATATTTTTTGTCCATTATGTTTCTTTCGCGAAACGTATTTTAGAATAGAAACATCGCTTGCTGTGAACAAAGTACCCGTTTTATTGCGAATAATTGATGTAATGCATTATTCTTCTAAATTGACTCATCTGATCACCGCGTTCGTTGGAGAACTAATACATTAACGCTATTACGCATTTATTCCTTTACCTTCGATTACTGTGTTTTTTATTATACGATTGCTAATTTAATAAAATGTGCCTTCGCTTTGTATAAGAGGATGATTTGCATGATTTCCTTTTTGCTCGGTTGTTATATGTTGTTTTATCGATGCATTATTAATTTTTTTTATATTGAAATGTATGTTTATCTCATTACTAGTTGGATTTCTTTATTTATTTATAATACATACAGAATTCTATTTAAATAATGGAAGTTGGTAAAAAATTCCACTTTTAATTATATATATATATATATATGTACACAGGATGGGGCAATAACTTTGTCCATCTTGAATATCACTTTGAATATCACTATTTTTAGAGATATGAAAATATTGTGATTGCAAAAGTTGGGCATCAAGAGGACTATAACATATGCCAGTAATAATTTTTCTAGGTGGAGGCACTTTGGAAATTTCAAAGTCACTTTCACTTTTTTAAATGACATGCTGTACTTTTTTAATTTTAGTATAATAGCGAGTGTTTAGACGATTTCAACGACCTATAATAAAAAGTTATTCGTCATTAAATAAAAAAATAAAACAATGATTCTTACGTCAAAAGTGTTTAAAGTGATGTCCGTTTGCATTAATGCAACACTGCAATTGTTCAATTCTAGAAGCACGTACACTTCTTAACACTTGCGGACTGATTGTTGCACATGCTGCCAATAATTCGTTGTTTCATATTTTTCGATGTGGTGGGCATTTCCTTGTATACAATATCCTTGTATTCGCTATATTACAGTAAAAAAATATAAATATTTACATTTCTTACTATGAATTTTATAAGTCTAGAGGGATTTGTGAAACTTGGAGCTAAAACAAATTATTCTAAATTTAGTATTAGTAGATCTTTCAAATGCCCACCACATCGGTATATAACATGTGAGACAATCAGTTCGCAAGTGTTAAAAAGTGTACGTGCTTCTGGAATTGAACGATTGCAGTGTTGCATAATGCAAACGGACATCACTTCGAACACTTTTGACGTAAGAATCATTGTTTTATTTCTCTATTTAATGACGAATGATCTTTTATTATAGATCGTTGAAATCGTCTAAACACCCACTATTACACTAAGGTTAAAAAAGTACAGCATGCCATTTAAAAAAGTGGAAGTGACCTTGAAATTTCCAAAGTGCCTCCACCAAGAAAAATTATTACTAGCATATGTTATAGTCCTCTTGATGTCCTACAACTTTTGTAATTACAATATTTTCATATCTCTAAAAATAGTGATGATATTCAAGGTGGACAAAGTTATTGTCCCACCCTGTATATGTGTGTACATATACAGGGTATCTGATAAATATTGACAAATTTCAACGGCGAGCGCGTGGCGGGGAATCTAGCGTTTGTAAAAAACAACTCCTCCCACTCCTAGCAACCATGATCATTGGGGTATCATATCTCGTCACTTATATTTGACGTAAGCCTGCGTATGCCTCATTCGACATTTTTTAGCAATTATTTTCTCATTAATTATTGTGAAAATTGCAAAATGGTACAGGACTTTTTGACTCAGTTTAGTCCGCTCTACATGAACGTTGTATTCATAATTATTAGACACCCTGTATAATTGTGCTTGATTTTCAATATATGTATATAGAATGTTCCATTTTAAATGCCGCAGACAAGTATCTCAGAAATTAAAAAAACAAGTACAAAAACATGTTTTAGACATAAGTTGTTTGTTTGAAAGGAGACAAATAATGATAAAATTATTTTTTGAAAAAATCGATTTTCAAGATTTTCTGTTTTTCATATAAAGGTCATTACCGTTTTTTAAATGAAATTATATAACACTTTTTACATAATTTGATTCTTCTATAATAATTCTTCTATAATATTTATTCATGTAAAAGTATTAAAGTAGAGTTATCGAAAATTATATATAATAGTTTATGAGATATTTTATACTTTAATCTGATATAGTTGGCAATAGTTAAAATATAAAGTATCGTATATTTTTTTATTATGGTATATTTTTTGGTAACCTTAATAATAATAATTTTATGCTCAGAATAATGGGATGAATCAATTTGTGTAAAAAGATAATACATGTTTTTCAAAACTTATAAACACTTATAAACACTTTTCATAAAACTAATTTGCATATACAATGACATATTTTTTTCTGAAACAACTGTGTTTTTTCTTTACATTAAGTTTATGTCATGATTATATGAATAAAAATATTAAGATACAGTTATCAAAAAATGAATAGTTTATAAAATATTTTATGTTTTATTTCAAAATATATACTAGAACAAAATATAAAATATCTCGTGAACTACATTGAGGAAAAGTTTTTTAATTTTAATAAATACATTTACAGAAAGATCCTGTATAACACGGTTTCTATAATGTAAACTAAAAATTGCTCTCATATAATGCGATTTTATTTTAGACAGTATAAATAAAGAACTGAACTTGCAAAAAAAAAAAAATGGAAACTTACTTTATTAATGGTACTTCAACGGATCGTTCTGCCGAATTCAAAAGAAAATTGCAAGACTGTTTAGTTCATACTTTAAGATGAAAAAAGATTTGGAAAACAATAGTCACAATGAGAAAATAATAGCAGACATTATTATATTAAATGAAGAACATACAAATTTTGAAGCTCAACAAAATTCGAGTGACAAAGAAGGATCAAAAGGCGATGTCGGTGAAACGTAATTTCCAATGATTCTGAGAGTGATTAGATTTTACTCGCTCTTGTGAAGTTATGTTGCGCATAAAATGAAAAATTTTACGTTCATATTTAAAATAGAATAAATTGCATATTATTTTTTGTTATATTAAAAAAAAAGTATTTATTCAGTTCTAATTTTTTGCGCTTTTAGTTTCGTATAACGCGAGATTCCTATAACGCGGAACGTATCCTTCACGTTATAAGGGATTCTACTGTACTAAAATTAGATAATTTAAATAAATTTTATTTATTTTAAATAAATAATGTTTATAATACAAAACTTATTAATTTGATTATAATAAACTAAAGCATTAAAATTAGAAAACTACGTTTTGTTGAAATGTTTGAATCAAATTTAGATTTAGTTTATTGTAGTACAATTTGAGAAATATACAATAGTAAGTGAATTTGTAAAACATTGAATCAAAAATATTGAATAAAATATTGAAATATTGAATCTTTTAATTTTTAAAATGGTATTTTACTAAATATTTGTTTAATTTCTTGTTTTTAACATGTTGAACTAAACTCTTCACTAAAGTCGCTCACTTGCAAATAGTACGCAAATTTTACTTCTCGTAAGTAAAAAGACCATACATGATAGAATACAAAACGTTATGAGATTTTTCACTCATGTTTTAATGATAATGAAATGCTTCAAGATGAGCTCCTAAAATTGAGTTCGAACTTGAAAATAAATAAAACATATTTTGACAATAAAATTTTGTTTAATAACTTGTCGTTTTGTTTAGTAACTTGTCATACGTAAGAATAATATCCAAAATTTACACTTTCTCATTTTATGTTTAAAATTCGTAAATTGTGTAAAAAATAAAAACTATAATTTAGTACATATTAACTATGTTGTAAAAAATAATTTTTACAAGAATAATTTATTATTGAATAAAAAAATAATTTTCTTGAAATGAGTAAACATAATTAGAAAATCACTAATTAAAAATTACAAAAATAAAAATTACATTTCAATAATCATTAACTGTATTGCAGAAAATACTTGTCATAATTTATAAATAATTTTCTTTATAAAGAAATTCTTCGAATAAATACGTATAATTTCTTATTTAAAAAAATGTGTTCATAGTTGTATGCAAATAAACGATTTCCTAAAATTAAAAAAATTTTTATTTTTTTAAATATATTATTTCTCTCTCTCTCAATGTATTGATTTTTTAACACTTCTACTTTAATATATACTACTTTTATATATAGAATAACTAAAAGAATCATATTATGTAAAAATATGAATATTTATTAAAAGAAATTATATAATTTCATTTTAAAAAATGACGACGACCTGAAGACAAATGATTTTAATAAATCGGAGGAATAAAAACATTTTAATGTCGCCAATTTTTTTAAAAATGGAATTATATATTTTTTACTTATCGATATATCATCGCTTACATCTTAAAATTAAGTGATAAATAAAAAATATATTATTCTATTTAAGAAAAAATTATATATATGTGATCTTGAAATTCTGTTTTTTTTTTTCAAAATTTTTCAAATTTGATTGTATCATTATTTGTCCAACCATATAACTTTTATTTAAAGCTTTTTTGTATTTTTCTTAATTTCTGAAATATTTGTTTGCAGTATTTAAAATGAGATCTTCTGTATATATGCATATGATATATGTACAGGAAGAGATACTTAAAACAAGTTACCTGAATAACTTTTATCTTTAGTGATAGAAAATACTTTAAACGAAATCTATTTAAGAAGAACATCTGAAGACAAATGATTTTAATAAATCGGAGGAATAAAAACATTTTAATGTCGCCAATTTTTTTAAAAATGGAATTATATATTTTTTACTTATCGATATATCATCGTTTACATCTTAAAATTAAGTGATAAATAAAAAATATATTATTCTATTTAAGAAAAAATTTGCGACATTGAAATGCCCTTATTTCTCCGATTTATCAAAATGTCATCATTATATTATTCAAGATTAGTTTTGAAAAAAATAATTTATTTTAATGAAAAGATTAAACATTTTCTTAACATATTATTTTAAATGCACTGTACTATTGCATATTCAAAATAGTAATCTTGAGCATTGATGCATGTGCTAAAAAGATTCAATATGGAAAATATTGCATTTTAAATTTCATTCAAAATGAGAAAGTTATTCAAATGGCTTATTTCAAGTGATTTTCCCTGAACACACACGCACACCCACATGCACACACACACACACACACACACGCGCGCGCGCGCGCGCGCGCGCGCGCGCGCATACACATATGCATATAAATATACATATTCCATACATTCTATATTTTTTCAAGTTTGTATTCTCTCTCTTGTAATTGTAATTTGGAATTATTCTTTACTGTTGCAGGAAGCGGTAACAAAGATGGAAAGGGTAGCAGGGATAATAACTCATCTTCTGGCCCTTATGCCGGTAAGTTGCATAATTATTTCATTACATAATATTTCAAATATAAAGTTTTTAATTGTTAAATCTTTTTTTCGTGATTACACGAAAAAAACGATTTTGCTGAAAGATTTAAAATTTTAGCTAGATACAGATCAAAAAAGCAATTTTATTGAACTATCAAAATAATTATGTAGAACGCTTAAACTAATTGCTAAAATATATAAATATTTTTTTGCGGCATTGCTCATTATTTTTAAGATTCCAACAAAATTATTTTGATGATCTAACGTATTAATTATTTTTAGATCTGTGTAAAGCAAAATTTTAGATCCCTCATCAAAATCATTCTTCCCATATATATTTTTTGTCAAAACGGTATTACTCCTCTTAATTTATTTCTCAAATGCAAATCTGAAAATGAAAAGACTAATTAAATATTATATAGAATGTTATATCTAAAGGCGCAGAATTTTTATTAAAGCTATTAGAAAATAATAATGAAATTAAAATTAATGTATATAAAATTTAATTTAAATTAAAACTATTAGAAAATAACAATGAAATATCTTTATACGCAAATATATTAATATCTGGATGTCTATCACTGGATCACTATGTCCTGAGCAATAAGGATTTTGAAGTAATCTTTAAAATATGTCTTTTCCTAGCAAGAAACCGCAAATTCTTAATCTGAACGTTAAGAAGTTAAAGAATCGCAACGATATGCAGCCTCGAGAAAATAGATCTGAGAAAATTGTCCGTCCGATTTATTTTTGTCGCAAATCCTTGTAGGCAATATTTCGACTGCTTCTTATTTTGGTCGGCTCTTTCTCTCTTTCTCTCTCTCTCTCTCTCTCTCTCTCTCTCTCTCTCTTTCTTTCTCTGTCTTTCTTTTCAGCAGTAAAGTCTGATTCAAAAATAGCCAAGTGTATCAGCATCTGGAAATGAAATCCCTCGGTGTCACATAATCCGTTCACTTAGAAAAACAATGTACCAAACTGTTGAACCGCGAATTTGATACCGCGATCATTTTTATGAGATTTATGAATATTTATAGAATTAGATTATGATGCGCGCAAAGATCGATTTTTTAATCATTTTATTATATATTTGTTCATAATGTTATTATATATTAACAACATAATGTCCCTTACACACACGCATGCACAAACACACACACACACACACACACACACACACACACATGCGCGCGCGCGCGCGCGCGTGTGTGTGTGTGTGTGTAATTCTTTAATTTTCTTAAAAGAAAACTGAACTTGATTTCATTTGGCTAAAATAAAATATTATTAATTTTAGTCATTCAAAAAAATAAAAAAGAACAAATTAGAAATTATCAGTCACCAAAAAGTTATATAACATTGTCAAGATTTAATACAGATACATTTAATACATAAAAAATGAGTATTACAATATGTTTAGCGAAAGAAAATCAAAAGTAAAATTATTAGTTTTTATATTTCGTTGTTCAACATGAATTTAGCTCTTAATGTTTTATTATATTTAAAATTAAATATATTAGTATTTTTAAATGAAATTTCTTAATAGCTTAATTTATTATCTCTCTGCAGCGTAATAAATCAAGTGCTTAATCACGAAAATCTTATTAATCTTAATCTTTACAATAAATTCTTTTTAAAAGAGATTGAAAAGGTTTTGATAATATATTTCATTTTGAATGGAATAAAATTTATGCAATACGTGTTACATATAGTAATTGCGGTGTCATGGAGTACGTTAGAACAATCCTTAATTTAAAAGTTTTCAAAATTTACGTAATTGAACATTCTAGAATCCGACATTGTATTTAATGTATTGTGTTGTAATGTAAAAAAACTACGAAAAAAACAATTATTCTCATTTTCTCTTTTTTGGATTTAAAAAAGTTGGTTTTTTTTTTTTAAATTAAATTATGATTGCGAATTATATTTCCTGCAATAACGAAATGTATCTCGTAGCTATCCCTATCTTAGACTGTGTTCGAAAACTTTACCCAAATGCGCTAATGTGTCATTCTATCATTGTTTTACATTTAATGAATGATAAAAAGATAAAATGAGCTAAAACCTTAGAACACTAGCACACTCGAGTTAAATTTTTGGACGCACTCTTTGTTGCTAGAAAGAAGTCGAGGAAGTTCTCCTGTTTTGTCGATATAATCGTACAATCCGTTTTATATTCTATCCGTAACCGAATTTAGTGCGCATCACGGCGTGGAATAACTATAGAATCATGGTATGTGCTCCAAAATATCACGGCCCTCTCTACACGTTCACTTCTCCGTCTCCTCCGCTGTAGATCTAACATATCTATTAATATTCGTCGATTATTTTTGGAAACAAGTGCTTACCGAGTAGGAAGGCCTGCTTTTTAATGCGCATAAAGTTACACCGTCCCTGTGCATCGAGGCATCTTAAAAGCTCGTATTATTTCCATTGTATCACTGATGTTAATATATCGTTATGACTTAAATTATGAGGAAACACTGATAATTTTGATAAGTTATCAGTGTAAGTAATGACATGAAAACAAATTTCTAAAAATATTTTAAAGGCTTAAAACGAATGACGTTTGAAAATTAAACGTTTTCTGTTTATTAAAAATAAATCAATACAATAATGCTCTAAATTAATTAAATTAAGTTAAAATGAATTCAGTTAATTTTTTTTATTATTATTTAATATATATAATTATCCAATTTAATTTTATTATTATTAATTTGTTATATTGTATATTATGCACATAATTAACAGTTAAGATAGGTGTAATATTTATTTATTTTTGTATTAATAATAGGACTTTGAACGATAAAACTAAATAGGATGTTCGAAAAAAGAGTCCAACATTTTTATAGTACACACCATATTGACTAAAAAAGTCTTAGTAAGATTAAAAACTCAATCGTTTCTGAGATATAAACAATTTTATATGTTAGTATCGTAACTGATTTATTAGTTTCTACGTGTCGTATGCGACGTGAAAAGAAGATAATTTATTCAAGTCTTACCTTAATATTTAGAAGGTTCTACATCTATACTATATGTTTGACATCTTCTTTTTATAGAGTCGTGAACTTTCTTCGAAAAATCCAGGTCTTTGTGAAATTATTTGATAAGCACACTAAATTCGGTCACGTAATTCTTCAAAGTCATTTATCGCTGAAGTCATTTATTACTGAAGAATATACTATACTTTTCAAATCCTCATAAAAAAGTTTAAGAGATTTAAATCAGAGAATCGAGAGGGCTAAGCAACTGACTATGCTACCATGTTCAATCCATCTTTGATCAAACACCGTGTTTAAATGTTCCTTTATTCACAAAATGAGCTGGAATGCATGCTCCTATCATGCATGTACTAAATAATTTCTCAGCTAAAGACATAGGCTCTAAAAAAGTGATGTATTCATCAAAAAATTGAGATAAGTAGCACTTGATAACCGATTTGGGAAAATTACAGATCAAATGGTGAAATGGTATTACATTCAAACATTTAACGAAAACCAGTTTTGATGATTTGCTTGAATAAGTGCATGAGGAGTTTCTACTGCGATCATTATGGAAATTTGTAATTCCATTTTGTGTAAATGCAGCTTCATCAATAAATAAAATACAAGCTACGAAATTCAAAGCACATTTTACAAGTAGCCTCTGTGAAAATTCTGTTCTAGCTTAATAATCCGATGGTGTAAGTGCTTGTATTTGTTGGATATGATAGTAGATAGAGAATTGCAAAAGTCATTACCTTTTGAGACTTTTTATTTTCTACTGCAAATTGTCAATAAAAATAATTGTTAAATTATTGAAAAATTACACACACGCGCGCACTTTTTAATTCCTTTTTATATCTATTATTTTGAATAGAATGTAAATATATTTTTCTTTTACATCTCTTTCTTAACATTGAATATAGATAAAATCAATGTGTTTCTTGCCTTTGACGTATTTGATCGAAAAACTACGATAGCTCAGATAGTGATTGCTTCATAAAATTCTATACAATTTGGGATTTTTTAATTTGCACGAGTTAAATTGTATAATGCAAATTGTCGAATTCATTAATTCCGACTTGAAATTCGACAATTTTTTGAATGTTTAAAAGTTTCCCAAATTTATTTTTCCATTCATTATTCTTGGATGAACACGGAGATTTTCAAGTAAGAAAATATGAGTAGTTTGATCTTAATAGGCTTAGATCGTGTCCAATAGACATTACAAAATTACCCTTTAGAAAAAAAATAAAAAAAGGCACTAAGTGGATGCATTCCTCGAAAAAATACTGTTGTACTAAATTGTGGTCCTATTCTAACCCAAATCGTAAAGTTTTGATTCTCCTTAAAAAATGTTACAAAGTTGCATTACTTAATAATATGTATTTTGCAAAAAAATGTTTGAAATCTTAAAGTGAATTAGAAAGAGAACAACTTTGCGATCCCTTTTTTTTAAAAAGATAATTTTGTAATATCAGGCATTTTATAATGTGTGAAGTATTCTATTTTGTGTTTGTGTGTGTGTGTGTGTAGAAGAGAGAAGAGAGATATGTCAATTTACTATCAATCAAATATGTTTAAATATAGCCAAATTATAAGTTTAATAGTTTCATATAGGAAATAAAAGAATGTATTTGTCTATGTAATATCAACTTCTGTTTTGATTAAAGCTATAAAAAAAAATATATATATATATATATATAGGATAATTTACATATGTATATAGCATCAAAAATTAAATTTTGTAAGAATCTATAAAATACTCTTGATAATATACAATTCAAGGGATATACAGTATTTGATAGAAAATTTAATCTTTGAAAAGATTTATAATAAATAAAAAATTTGTAATTGTTTTTACGTTAATATTTAATTTTTTCCAGAATAAATATACGAACACAAATGTGAATAATGTCAATATAAATCCATTAATAATATACATAAAGATATATACGGTCTGTCGCGTGTACACTTGGCATGAGTCACTATACATGATTTTGATTTAGTGTTAATATAAAGTTGATGTAACTGACTGAAGCATTATCCTGATAATACTACCAGTACTGAAAGTCTATAATTCACGTTACATATACTATATATTTTTAATACTAGTAATATATATCGAAACACAATCCGGATAATCTCTATTATAATAATTTTATTTTAATTAATCTTTATATTTCCTGCCACAACATGTACACTTACGAGGTGCAAAACAAAATTCACAAAATGATAATTGTTCACATTTTTTTTTTTTACAAAACGCATGTACATACATATATGCCATTATGAAACAAACTATCACAAGCTGTCAAACTTGCTTCGATATTTGGCGATGTCATCAACAGCCAATCGGAAAGCAATGCGCGCTATCTCATTCACTTTTTTATTCTCTCGATACATGTCGGACGCATGGAAAAAAAATAATATGTGCTATCTCGCTCGCTTTTTTTACTCTCTCGCTCGCTCCCTCTCTAGATACATACATATGGGTTCTCGCATATACATTTCCGTAAGCAGTAAGCAAATCAACAGTTTTACTACTGTTTATGTTATTATCTTATATTCTCGTGATTGGCCGATTCGTTTACTGCTTATGTTTTTTTGCGTGGCTCTATATCATAGAAATGTCTGGAAATGAAGACTGAATATATGTTCAACAACTTCCTTCAGTATAGGGCTAGCAGGAAAACCGTTTGTCAGCGCCATGAAAATTATATTGGCAAAAATTATAACAGTACATGAACGACATTTCTTAAATGTAAATTTCCAGATTCCGACTTTGCGTCACGATATCTCCGCTCGTAGAGCACGTAGAAAAAAATAAAAACATTTTTATAATATAATTCAAACCTAAGTTATCGATTGAGCCTACTCAGAACTGGATCGACTTAGTCGTGATTGAGATTCGATAATTTCGATACACTCGCATATAGATACAGGGCGCTATGCGTACATTTGATGCAAGACACTGTGTGTTTCGTGTTTCTTGATAATGCGAATTATCGAGTTTATCCCAATTTGAAATTCGACACTTTTTGAATGTTTAAAAATTTTCCAATTTCATTTTTCCATCTATTATTCTTGGCGTACGAACGTAGGAATTTTTAAGTAAGAAGATATTAATAGTTTGACCGGTTTGGATCGCATCCAATAGATAATAGTAAGTCATTCTATATAATTGCGTTTATATACATTTACATACAAAGATTGAACTCTCGTATTGTAAAAATTTTAGATTTTAAGATTTTGAACATTGTGTTCAAGAATCAATAATTCATAATTCTTTTATGAAAATTTAAAAAAAATTAAAATTGAAAATTGAGCTTGAATTTTCTGAAGCATTCTTGTATTTTTGTCGATATACGTGTTCCAAGAATAATTAGTCCAATATTCACGTGATGATTCTTAATCCATAACGTGCAATTTATTAGAAAATACAAATAGAAAAAGCATATTAAACAATGCATTTTTTTAATAAGCGCAAATTCTCAAAAACCTAGCCGTGATGGCCTTTTATCCAATTATCTTTAGACATTTGTAATTTGATAATTGATGTTCAGGATTTTATTTTATCATTATTATTATATTTTATGATTGCTTCCGATATTATATCACAAATGAAAAGTCGATATTATGAGTTTCTCATGCGCTCTTTAGAAATTCGTTAACGACGAACGATTTAATTCGACGTTCAAAACTATTTTTTATCAACTGAATCAAGATGAAGTTTGTGTCTTTCATCCCCAAGCATCGCGTGTAATATTACTAATTTTGAATTTTGTTCTGAAACGGAGTCTTTCAAAGTAAGTCTCCCTGTGTTTGGAACGCGAGGCATTCACCTCTTTATTAGCTGACGGCTATTTTGCATAGCTAATAACTTCATTAGCTATACGAAAATGATTTTGTGAGTGAGTGAAGCAAAGGTTTCATCGGGAGTTTAACGTATGCCGAAGTTCGATGTCCTTTTGAAAAAATTGACCACGGGCAAGGAAAAATCCGACGGAAATAGGAAATCACACACGACAAACATTCGGAATATTGTGCTCGAAAGATCGGACACACCCAAGAGCCTGCGTCTTTACGTCCTATGAGTATTCACAGTATTCACAGTACATCGGTATTGATCCGCACGCACCAGCTCTCCTCCACAGCAGGGCCCCATCTTCCTTCCTCCCTTCTTTCCTTCCATCCCTTGACCGTTCATTGGCCCGCTCCACGTCACTTTCTATTACTCTCTTCTCTCTTTCTCTCTTTCTCGATATGACCTTCCGCGACCTCGATCGTGGGTCAATTCCTATATCAGCTTTATCCCAGAGTACTTAGAAAAATTTACAAAAAAAATATTAAATTCAAAAAAATGTCTGCGTTATATCGCGATGATAGAATCATAATCATCTGATTTATTACATCCAAGAGATAATGTTTTATCTTATTTTCCTTTATGAGATAAATAACTAATAATGAAATAAAATGACAACATTCCGTTTTAACTTTTGAATGTTAAAACAGTTTATCGCAAGACTTTTTAGTTTCTCCGATTTAAATGCAGGATTGGAAAAGTTATTCGTTATTGTCACTTGTTAAGTTGAAAAAATAACTCGTTATTAATTACTAATTCTGAAAAGTAATTTATTATCATTATCGTTATTTTTTTAACAATAAATCGAATTGTTATTTTAAATTTTTTGTTAAAATATTAATGAAGGCAATACTTTCTATATTAAATTTCCAGAATTACAAGAAATTTGAAGAGAAAGATTTTAAAATGCTTATATATAATACAAATAATAAATTCTGATTTTCATTAAATTTATAAATACAGCGAAATTTATACTTTTTGACAATGATTTTATGTTTAAAAATTTCAACATAATAACTTTAAATTCAAAACTGTTCTTAAAATATTCTCTATAATTGGTTTATGATATTTTAAAACTATACTTAACCGATTAAGAATGTTTTGACTGTTCAATATCAGCTAAAACTTATCAATGTTTAAACAACAAAATATTTTGTCATAAATATTATCTAAAAATACAAAAAACAATTGCAAAAAAACAATAAATAATTTGATATATAACAATTTATATAGCGAAATGACTATATTTTGCTGCAGTTTTAGATAAATAACTTTTAAATGAGTAAGTGAATCTAAATAAATTTTTACACCAATATTTATTAGAGTTTTATTAATATATGTAAAAAATTCGATTTAATACATAATGCTACTTCCTCATCAAATTTATTTAATAAATCTAAGCAAATAAATACTCAAATAAGTATAAAATGCGATATTTTTAGAAACAATGCAAACAAATAATTTCTAAACCAATAAGAGAACTGTGCTTAAATTTTACATAATGTAATAATAAAACAATGTATGAAATTTTTATATTTTTGATAGGGAAAAGTTATCGATACGACATAGATCTTTTAAAGACATCCCTTTATTTTTCGAAAATTAAATATTGCACTTTATTATAAATCAATAAAAAAATGTTTTACATCAAAATGAAAGGATTCTAGAAATCTTCGTTTACATTAAATTTGTAGGTATTTTGTACAGATGACTCCTCTGTAAAAGAAAAAGAGTAGGAATATGTAGCATTACTGTCTACTGTGTCAATTTTGGGATTCATTTTGTTAGATGCCCATTTTTGCTTGTTTTATCCATCTAAAAAGTAAATTATGCAAAATTGGAAACAGTATTATAAAACAAATCAAATAAAAGAAAATGCCTAGTAGCTGGTTCTCAATCAGCCTATATTTCTGTATATAATTTGGATATAAATTTTCAATTCATTTTTAAACTGTGCGCCGATTATTTGTCGGACTTAAACACAATTTTAAATTGAAATAATAATCTCGCAAATTAAATTTTAATTTGATAAATCAAGCTAATAGCATTTTAAAAATCTGTAAATAACTTATTGCGAAAAATATTATCTCAGCCAGTTTGAATCTGGGATCTCTTGTGTCTTTACTAAATTCGATCACCGAGGCATGTGATAATATTTATCGCAATAACCGCTATACACTGAGAAATAACGTCATTTTTCAGGCGACATGTATAAACAATAGTGAGTAATAAGTAAATCAGTATTATAAGAACTATTATATCATCTGAGAGAAAATACTTTCTTTGTATTTATGTTTCTAAAGTTTTATTTTTAGCTTTTATTTAAAAAAAACATGGACCAAAAATAAAATAGTATGACAGCGACTTTCCCCTAATGTTTTGAGACGCTTACATTCTTAAGATACAGGAGATCTTTATATATTTTTTGTTTTAAATTCTTTCGGGTCCTAATATTTTTAATTAAAATGTTTAGATAGTAATTTGCATTTAAGATACACAATTAGTATTTAAGAATAAAAAAAGTTACTTTTTTTCGAAAATTTAATAAAAATTATTCAAGAGGGAAGGATGAAACAAGATGAAAGGAGATAAAAAATTGTAAAAAGTTTTTTTATTTCTTCATTTCATAATGATTTATGAATGTTATATTATAACGATTTAGAGACTAAAAGTTGTGCCGTCATCTTTATAGAAATGTTAAAATAGGTATTAAAAATTTTTTTCAGTTTTTTATTTATTTTAATATCTTGAAAACCTCAAGACTACAGTTGATATGGCTAATTTTTTTCAACTCCCTATAATAGTAAAAACGTGACATGTATTTTATATTCTTTTGCCGTCAAAATTTATCAATTTTGTCAAACTTTCATCATTTAAAAGTAGAACAAGAGGATAAACGTTAGTCATGTTTTTTGAAATTAGCTTTGATTATGTGATTTTGATTCGAGCTTTCCCGTCTATATTCTATAATATTGGAAAAAAGATAAATTATAATCTTAAGATTTTTTTTTAAATATCGAAATGAATGAAAAAGTTTTTTACTGAAAGTTTTTTATTTTTTCCTTTTCAATTTCTATGAAAGTAAATAGCGAAAAAACTTTTTATAATTGTATCTCATTTCATCCATTTTCTTGAATCTATAATTTTTATTATATTTATAGATCATTCAAATAATCATATCGATTTATTCTACTTAAAATGCTAAATTATTTATTAGTAGAATACTTGTCAGTAAATAGGGAGGCATTTACTTTTTTATTTTCTTTTTTTCATTTACTTTTTTATTTTCTTTTTTTACTTTTAAATACCAATTGCAGTACAAAAATTTTAATTAAGATCCAAGTCTTCTGAGACTTAATGGATTAGATGAATCTTAAATATAAGAACGCAAACTATGAATAATAATTAAAGACTGAAGATTGAATACACAGAAATTATGTCACAAATGTTCAAAATGTAAAAAATAATAAAAGTAAGTTAAATTTGTTATTAAAAAAATGTAATTACGTTAGCATTACAGTTATGAAAAAAGTAATATTGTTATCGTTCGTTATTAAAAATAAGTGACCATAATAGTAATGGCATTATAAGTAACGCGTTGTTTTCCAACTCTGGAAACACAGCTGATTATCAATTCGAAAGAGAGTTTTCGTAGATAAAGTTCAAAATTGCTAAACTGCTAAATGTAATGTTAATTATAAATACAAAAGCAAGTCAATTACCTTAAAAATCTTAAGAAATTTGAAATTTTTGAAAAATTTTTATTTATCAGAAAGAATTAGAGAACTCTAACACAATTTTTATCGAAATTGTCTCTTTGAAAATTTTTTTTATTTTTATTTTTGCGAGTATCAAAGTGTTATATAAATTTCATTTGAGATTTTTAAATAAGTTTTGTTTATACATTTTTATATAAGTTTCATCTTTTGTTTTTATTTTGTTTAAATAATTTTTCTTTAATATTAGTTATATATCAGCTCGGTATTAGCTGCACTTTCGAGCCGATTTCTGAGGCGATGCCTACTCACTACCGCTCGATGTTCACCACTGAGCGCATGTGTGATGCTTTGCCTCAGGAGCGTCTTCATATCCGAAATATACTAGGATTTACCAGGGAATTGTACCTTCCGCCAAACTATTATTAAATCATCTTTTGTACTACATAATAGAATAAAATTTATTACTTTCAGCATATATATTAATCAAGAAGAGGACTTGATTTATAATAGTAAAACTTAACCACACTCAACTATCGAGACTTTCTATTGTCTCCATTCTCTTATCTAACCTTATTACTTTTTCTTTCCTACATTACTCCTTTTTCTTACCTTTCTCTTATCCAATTCTTTCTTTATATAGGGCGATTAAAAAAAAATGTTTGTCCTTTAAAGGTCATATTCCTGACTTGATTCTAAGACGATTTTTTCTTTGCCAAAATTTTGTCCGAAGCTTAGTTTTTGAATTATAATAAGAAATAGTTAGGGAATTTATTAATATATTTCTATGAGTTAAGTGTCCGTTTTATTGTCGATGATTCATAATTATTAATCACATTGTCAATTAGTCATTCAGTAACCGAAAATCCCTCGAAGGAAGAAACACACGCCGCATTTACTCGATGATATCAATCGATTGATTTTAATAGTGAATCTGTTAGTTAATTACTATCACTGCCGATTAATGATTAATTAATCACTACCTTCCATCGTTTAACTGCAGCGAGGGTCTCTCGTACCGTCTACGACGGACAGATTGCGCCGCCCCTGGTTATCTTCTATACGCGGCCCGTCATTCCCTAACTATTTCTTATTATAATTCAAAAACTAAGCTTTGGACAAAATTTTGGCAAAAAAAAAAATCATCTTAAAATCAAGTTAGGAATATGATCTTTTAAGGACAAACGTTTTTTTTTAATCATCCTGTATATTAGGACCTTTTTCTTTCTATATCTATTCCTTTATAATATACCTCTTTACATCTCTTACATTCTTCTCTTTGCCTCTATACAATCTTCATTTTTTCCTTTAGTGCCATTCTTTTCTTCTTTCTTCTTTTCCTCTTGAAACGCTATCTTCAAACGCCTTTTCTTTTACCTTATTACCTTTTCCTATCTCTTTTTTCTATTACTTTTTCTTGTTCTAGGATATCTCCGTTCTTTTATTTCCATACAACTCTCTTAGTGTTATTTTCTTTTTCAATCTTCCTCTTCCTCTCTCTCTATAACTTTCAATTTTCTTATTCTCTAGCCTCTATAATTTCTATGTCCCTTCCTTTTCTTTTCTGTACTGCCATTCTAATCACCTAATACAGTTTTCCTAATATTATTTCTTCTTTCTTCTTTTCTTGTTTAAACTTCAGTTTTCTTCCTCAATTTTTTAAATTCCTTTTTTTCTGCTTTCGTTATTTCCCTTACATTTTTTCTCAGACTCACTCTCACCTTCCTCTTCTGTTGCATATGACTCACATTTCCTTCTATTCTAGCTGTAATTTCTTAATACCTTCCTCTTCTTCTCAGCAGTGCCTAATCTCCATTCTTTCTTTCTTCTTTTTCTTTTTCTCTTAAACTACAAATATCTCTCTTTTCTTCACCGAATCTGTCTCCATTCATCTTCCTACCTATTTCAATTATTTTCATCTCCACTCTTTATTCTTCTTCCTGATTTCCTCAATTTTTCAATTTCTCTTTCTTTCTTCTTGCTATTTCCTACATTTTCTTTCTAACCTTCCTCTAATCTGCTGTAATTTTCTATTTCCTCATTCTCCATCCTCTGTAATTTTTTCATTCCTTCCTCTTCTTTTTGACTTCTACTCCATCATACATGTTTTATTTATTCCTTTGTCTTTATCTTTCGACTTCCTCTGCTCCTTTCCAGTTGGTTTAAATCATTAATTCTTCTTTTACTCGCTTCCTATCTTCTTCTTTTTCAATACACTATTCTTTTAATTGATATGATAATAATTGAATACTTGATAAAAAAATCCTTTTCTACAATTAAAGTATAGATACTAATGTATCTCAAGCCGGTCAACTTCAAAAACAAAAGCCAAAAACGAAAGAAATTTAAAAAGATATCTTTTACCTATTCTTAGTCCAGTATGGCATCTAGAGCTGTTACATGCCAATATTTGCTTCATATAAAAATTTGGATAAAATGGGAATGGTATGAGGTGCGAATTACATTTCCATTTTAGGAATAACGTAGAGTTTGTACAACTAGACTTAGAAGTTTATTATAAATATTAGTGTAATGAAAATTTAGCATACGTGCGTACGATCGCGTACGATATTAGCATAGTAGAGCAGAAGAGAGCAGTATTGCGTGTGGTAGTAAGTACCAGATCTTGTGAGAGATGGCTCTGCAATATGTTAGATAAAGACAGATGTACGCGTTTGAGTGAGACAGAACGATAATATAAGAAATTAAATTAAAGATATCATTATTATTGGCATTTTTATTTTCGAATTAAAAAGTCTGTATTATCGACATCGTCGGAATTCGGCTTTCGCTTTAGAATCCCCTTTAAGAGCAAGAGGCCACTCTTTAGGAACCTGTCAACCAATCCAAGGTTTTTAAAATGAGGGTTGTTAGGTTGACAGTTCTAAAACCTTTAGCCAAGATACGGCTATTTCTTTCTGGTTTGGGTAAGAAGATCACCTTCGTCCTGCTAGGCTTGGGAAATGTGAAGGGCAATACTGGCCTTTAAAATTCTTGTCAGGGGGCCTAATAAAACATTCAGTCCCTCCTTGAGTAGAACGAGAAAAATTCCGTCTGATCCTGACGCCTTGTAGGGATGGAAGGTTTTGATGGCCTATTCGACCCATGGATGTACCACTTTTGCTGCCAAAGACTACTCTCTGGATTTGTAATCGGCCTCAGATTAAGTCCTGTCTCTTCTAAATGAACATTTAGAGTTCCTCCTAAACCCTGGAAAATGAGTGGAACATTAGATGTCTTAGGGATTTTTCTACTGATTTTATATATTCTTTATTCGAGAGCTTCAAGCAGCCTAAATGGGATAAGTCATCCTTGCTGAAAATTTCGCTAAGTCTGGATGCTGTCTCAATGTCTTCGCAAAATTTCCTCCAGCTTTTTCTCTTAGCAATAACAATCGTTTTACTATAATCGCGTTGGGAGCTTTTAAATCTCCCAATCCGCTGATGCTTTTGTTCTTTTTGCCTCATTAAACAACTTCCTCATCTCTGACCTGTTCCGAGAGCTTTTTATTCCACTATGAAACTCTGGTTGAGATGTTCTTCGGCTTCAATGGGCAATTAATTTCAAAAACATTTATAATCACTAGTAAACTGCGCCGCCATTTCTAAGTTGTCTAATGTGTGAAATCTGGATGGTGCCTTTTTCAGGATGATCTCAAGATCCGCCCTGTAGCCCTCCCAGTTCATGTATCTGGAGTTATGACCCCATTTGTCTTTCACATGTTTGAGAGCAAAGTGTATCTGTTTGTGGTCCATACTAGAGAGTTCTTCAGAAACTCTCCAGTCGCCCACCAGACTCATCAACCTTCTCGAGCATATAGTAATATCTATTATCTCTTGTCTTCTGCAGTCCAGAAGGTTCCGTTCCTCTATTTAGAATGATCAAACCAGTGCTCATGATGAAGTCGTACAGATTTTTACCTTTCGAGTTGATATTTGTGCTCCCCCATCCTATGTGATGGGAGTTTGTGTCACAGCCCAATAACTCGAGTCCTCTTCTCTCGGCATAAGTCACCAGTTTCTTGATTACCTCCGGTAGTGATAGATCCTTGGAGTCATAGGACATATAAACTGATCTTATTAACACATCCCTATATTGGTCTTCAGGAAGATTGATTCTCTGCACAATTGTGATGTCCCCGCTGCTGAGCTGTAGCATAAAGATCACGTTTAGTCTCTTGTCCTTATCTTGTTCTGAGTGTTGAACTTGAAAACTATATCACAACCGCTCAGGCATTTGATAGAATTGTTCAGGAACCAAAACTAAATGTTATTGCCGTCTGCATCTCAGCCATGCTCCTGGCTAGAATCATCGCTTTTCCTGTGATGCAAATTAATTTGAATCACCGGGATGCCGAGGCCTGCCATCTCTGCTCTAGGCAGTCTCCGTCATAATCTTGTGCGATCCCTATCGCGCCTTCTTCAACATTCTTTATCGAGCAGCTTTACAGCCACCGACCCGCAGAAAGGTTTGAAGCCACAGTTCTTAACCCTTTGAGGGGCACATTTTAAAGAATCAAGGTTAAAGTGATTCCTAAGGTTTTTGGGGTCGCTGATTACGATTCTGCAGTCAGAATTTCAAAATTCAAAATGGCGGATCCAAGATGGCAACTATTATTTTCAATTATTAACAATTATTATTTTCAATTGTTATTATTATTTTTAATTATTGACAAGGTTATTCGGTTATTGGGTTATTAGGTTTTGGGGTTATTCAATAAAATTCAAAAATTTTTTTTGAAAAAACCAGCATGTCAAAAAATTTGCAAAAAATATATATAATAATACTAAGTATAGACAATATGTATAAAAATTTCCAGAGCTCTAGTTTTATCCGTTTACCGATAGCCGATTTTTTTCCGGAAAAAATCGATTTTTTGACAATTGATTGTTTATAACAATCAAAAAAACAAGTCAGTTAGCCTAATTTTTCGTAATGGTTGTATAACTTAGTTACCTAAGAGTCTAAAAAACGCCTTAGTATAGGTTAAAGGTGTGAAACATCGAAGAAATGAAAAGAAAATGAAAGTAAAATAGGTGGTAAATATATTTACCACCGCCCCTCAAAGGGTTAAGGGCTTTCAGAGAAGCGTTACCGGTAAGGGCAACAGAGTGGGCGCTCTTAGCGTCCCTGCTTTCGCTTTCCCTCACGATCCATTCCCCAGCAGCCAGACCTGTCGAGGAACTTAACAGTCTCCTCGGCAATCAAATCCGTTTCCTCCACATGTAACACCACCCGATGATGTTTAGGCGGCTTATTGGCCGGCAACACACGTAGTGGAATGTCTTCCACCCTGATAACGCCGAAAAGGTTTATCAGCCAGTCCACCGATTCCTGGTTGGTGCAACCGAACACGATCGCCCCATCCCTAAGCCACCCAGGTGAACGTGGGGGCCAGTACGCCCTCAGGGAGCCCAAGAATGTGCCTGATTAACTTCCTTGAAGCTCCCACCTCATCGTCACCTAGTTTCTTATCAGGATAACCCTCCGGGACAAAAGCCATCCTGATGACTCCTTTTGTCGTTTTGTCTGGATATAGGATCCTTGATCAGGAGTCTCTTGCTCTGGCGAACTTCTGACAGGTTGGAGGTATTGTGCTCTGGCCTGATGCGTTTTTTCGTCCCGGCTTCGGCGCATTCC
This sequence comes from Cephalotes varians, assembly GCA_037157785.1. Classification (NCBI taxonomy): domain Eukaryota; kingdom Metazoa; phylum Arthropoda; class Insecta; order Hymenoptera; family Formicidae; genus Cephalotes; species Cephalotes varians. Next base: position 539,128 of record JANQDE010000090.1, read on the forward strand.
TCCTTGCCTGTCAGAATTGTTTCAGCTGCAGTTGAGAGAGACTGGGCTTTTTCAGCCTGCTGTCTCTCCTGCCACTGCTTTTTGTAGTGGCGTCTGACGGCGCCGCTAAGACCCGAAATTGTTGTCGGTTTCTCCTTCAGTCGTTTGCTTCGTACGGAAGCCACGTCTTGGAGGACTTCGTTAAATAAATTTTCATCGTGTACCGCAGACGCGTCATCCGGGCAAAGCCGCGATTGCCCGAGGCTTGGCTACACGTACTCCTGGAGGATGCCTGGTATCCAGGAGGCACCGTTAATGACCTCTTGCGCCACGCAGCTCTCTGCATGGTAGCTTACACCTTAGCTTGGAGTTCCTTTTGGAGTTGATCGCCCACGGGCCCACGCCTGAACGGATGACACCGTGAGCGGCCGCAAGCCACCCATCCCGGCACCGGAGCCCACGGCCTCCAAAAACACCGGGCGCGCACCATGCGGTCTTTGTCCCGTCAAAAACTTTTAGCTATGAAATCGCGTACCTGGATTAGTAGGTCAAAAGAGACTTCGTGTATGATTGCTGCGGGGCTTTCAAACCGCGTGCACACTAAGCGTCCCGTGATTCACTAGCCCTCGCCCCGAGGCTACTATAAAGTGGAAACGTTTTATAATACAAATGAGAAAAATTTGATACATCTATTACAATATAAAGCAAAGAAGATGGAATATTGTTTTGTTTTATAGAAATAACTGAGTAGATATTCATGTAACTTCTAAATACAAGTTTATTAGAAATTTAATGATACTGATTATTTTATTGGTAGAAGTTCTCTTCAGATATATAGCTTAAATATAATTTGCAAAAAATTGAAAAAAGTAAGAATCATGAACCACTAATACTGCACAAGACACAAAAATCACAACGAATCACATTTATACACAAAAATCATAATTATATCCAGCACATTCATGAACTTACATATTTCACAGCATACACAGCATACACTATATCTATATTTTCCCCTAATATCTTTGGAAAATGTGGCACCACAAAAGATGCATTTTATATTGTTAACTTCTGTATATATTGTATAGAACTACGAAATATGTACGGAGCATATTGCTGCGGAATTGAAGCTTGAGACGAAGAACGAATGTTGATTATATAAGATAGTAGGCAATATAGGGTTAACAACCCTTCATCTTTTAAGAATATTCTTTTTGAAGTATACTTTTATTTTTCACTTATCGAAGCCAAATGTACTCTCTTTAACAGGATGCTGGAATCGTCTGTATTACCGACTAAATACATATTTATTTTTTTGCTTTCCTTATACAGAATTAAAAAATCCTTTTCCAAAATAAGAAAAAATGTATAAGAGAAAATACCTAAATGAGTGTGAGCAAATCCTATATATCGCATAAATGATACAGTCAGATCGTACAGTTAGATCGTACTTTTCTATTTATTTTTTTTTTGAAGTTTTTTGGAAGTTTCAAAATCATAAACTCTAGGTTTTATAATATTCTTATGTATTATTCAAAAATGGGCAAATACTTTAATTTAGTTATAGAACGATAATGTAAGAAATTAAATTAGAGATATAATTATTATCGATATTTTTAGTTTCAAATGAAAAAGTCTATATTATCGACTTCGTCGAAGTTTGGCTTTAGGATTCCCTTAAGAGGATCCTAAAGCTGTCTGTTTTACCGACATCTTTTTAAATCTCTTTTCTTCTAATTGCCTTTATAGATTTAAAAATCCTTTTCCACAATTAAAGTATAGATAATAACGCAGGCGTAAAGCTACATTTGAAAAATATATGAAAAACAAAAAAAAAATTACAAAATTTATCGACTTCTGACGTCGATTTGTAACGACATTTGTTTTATATTTTATACGTGTACAAAAAGTAGCCATGCGTTTAGGGATTACATGAAAGAACAATACTATGCTGTTAGAAATAGGCTAGAAGCTTTAGTATAAGAGAAAAGAGATTAAAAAGATTTATGTGTGCGAGCGCGTGAAATATTGATGTATTAAAATATAATGATGTGTTCTTGTCGCGTAAATCGTATATGTATAAATGCATTTAGTCGGTAAAACAGGATCCGCATCGGAGTTCAGGCTTTGGTTTAGCATTTTTTTAAGAAATAATACAACATTTGTACAATTTAAGATTTACTTAATGCTACAAATGCTTTGAAGCATTTTTTGATTAAGCATTGGTTAATTTATAAAATCCATAAAAAATTTAATAACAGTTAATAACAGTAAATATAACTTTAAACAATTTGATTGTTACAATTTTGTTATTGTACAAAGAACAAAAAATTGTTAGTTAAAATTCAAAGTAACTACAAAATTTATTCAGTTGAAATTTTATTATATTAATTTTAATTTTTATTATATTATTTTATTTATATTATAGATTTTGTTAAAATTTTTATTACTGTTCTTTTTTATGTATGTTTATTGTAAAAAATGCAGTATATATATATAATTATTTTAATTTATTTACTTTAATTTACTTTAATTTGTGATTTTTATTTTGATATATAACATTTGATAGTAAAATTTTAGCCATTTCATTAAAATTTTATATTTATTAACACGTTCGTCGCCATGTCACCCATATTTGGATGATGGGTATGCTTCCGTGGAGACCTCGTCATCCAGATATGGGTGACGTTCTTCTTGTTCAAGTTAAATAGGATTTTAAATTGGAATTGTAAAAGGAATTTAATGGAATAAGCACTGAAATATAAATATAAAATATACAAAATAAAAGACCACGCACGTGCCTACTTGAATTGCATCGTTGGTATTCCCGCTTATCTCTCTGTTTACGTTCTGGCACTTCGACAGTCGCATTTGGGCCCCGCGAAAAACTCAACTGAATCACGCTGAGCGACGAACGTGTTAAATATCAATAAAAATTATATTTCAAAAATTTTTTTATTTTATTGAATATTTACATTTTACGCACATAAAAGAATTATATCCCATTTTTCCGGGATCATCAACTTAAAAAAAAAAAATTATACATATGTACTTCTGTTTATGATCTAGAGACGTAATAAATATAGCTTTACACATCGATGCATAGATATTTCCAAATTTACTTACTAAATTTCAAAAAATTTAATTCAATTATATAATTTGAAAGTCACGTTCAAGGCCTCTAAGTAGACTGAAATTGCTAAATTGATACCCAACATTCTAAAAAGTACGCATATAAAACTTTCTATTACCTATGAATTGCAGCTCTTATGACTCCATAAATATTAACTGTCAGTCGGCATAATAAATTAGTTGTCTGTGAACCGTGTAAAGTTAGTCTCTCAACATTAGAAAAAAATAAATTTCTATAGTTTATTTGATTGATCATTTGCACATGTATACACATTTCGAATTTTTGTTTGTATACTTCTAGTAAAAAGTTATTAACAAAATAATTTTGGGAGGGGCAACTTCACATTAGCTCCCCATGAATAAATTGAAATAGCCATGATCGATTTAGATTTTTATTTGTATTTTTAAATAGAACAATTTTTTGTTTGTACGTCTTTAGTTAAAAAGTTATTAATAAATAAACTTTTTGGGATCACATTTTTTGCTGTGTAAAGTTATCCCGCAAAAATTTATTTGTTAACACTTTCTTAGCTGGTTTTTTCTATCAAAATAACAAAAAAATTGTTATTTTTAACAAAAGTTCGTAACGTTTTTTTTTTAAGTGAAATTCGAAGACATTGTTTAAATATTTGTACATAAATTTATTCAATCACATATGTGCCATTTTGTTTCACTACTTTTCGTATCTTTAAAACAACTTCATAATTCCATCTTCTCAGAACTTGGGATCTTTTTGGGTAAACCAATCCTAGTTTTTACAGACTTCCAGGAAATTGAAGTTTTTTCCATTAAAAGAATTCTGTAAGAACCGGAATAATCCGAAGGCAAGATGCAAGGTCAGGTAAATACGACAAATAAGGTAGGACATCCCAGCTGTACCAATTTCTTCCGGATCTATAAAAAGATATGAAGTCTGGCGTTGTTCTGATGGAAGACGACATCCTTTCGATTAGTTAATTCTGAAACTTTTTATCGATGCCTTCAATTGATCCAACTGGGAACAGTACTTGTCCAAATTCAATGTCTGATTGTACGGAAGAAGTTCGTAATACACGATGCTCTTTCAAACCCAGATACACAGCATCACTTTCTTCGAATATAGATCGACTTTTGGAGTTGTTAATAGTGGCATTTCGTTTTCCACAGAACCTTTTTCGCTCTACATTGTTGTAAGCGATCTATTTTTTATGATTATTCATTTCAAAAATTGGTCGTTTTCATTGAGTTTAAACAGAGATCGCTGGTAGAAATTAATTTTTTTTTCGTTATTGTGAAACATCTAAACATTAGCAATTCATATATCCAAGTGTTTCTAAATGCCTTACAACGCTCATATGAGATATATAAAGTATACTACAATATCCTACTCTACAATATCCCGTATCATATAATGTAGATTATTTTTAATTAACGTTACGATTTGGTCGTCGACTTTGGTCAACGACCTGCTGGAACATTTTCGGTCTTCCAGATCAAAACTGCTACTTCTGAGCGAACCACTTATGAACAGTACTTTCAGCGGTATTTCCGTAAACGGTACATATGTTTTTTTCTTGTTTGTACAACGTTCTTTTCTTTTCAGAAATAAAAGAGCATCAAATGATGAAAATGCACCTTATTTTCCTCCATTTTTACTTTTAACGAAAACAGATATATCCATAAACAAATCGCAAAGAAAGACACATTGAAATGTCATCTTTCAAAATATGCATATACGTCATATCTTTCAGCCATGTGAAACGAATTCACGCGTTCAAACGCCATATTGAAAAATATTACGAATTTTTGTTTTAATTCAATATTTTTTTATTTTTACCCTATTTTACGAATATTTAATGAGATATGCGGATCAAGGAATGAAATTCACAATTGTTGATCTTTTTGTGAAGAGATATCTTTCATATTTAAAATGAGCTGAAAAAAATCTTTATTTTGGTGAAAGATGAATTTTTGAAGGACCGGAAATATATATGTCTCATCAGACACAAAAAGGTTAATAACTTTTTGATTAACGGTGTGCAAACGAAGAGTCGATCTATTTAAAAATGTGCAAATAAAAATATATTCATTTAATCGTCGTTTTTTTTAATCATCGTGTTTCAAACTTATTTATCGAAGTTGACCGTTCACAAAACTTTAATTGTTAATAACTTTTTAACTAAGGGTATACAAATAAAAAATGAAATCATTGTTTGTGCATACGAAAATTTATTGATTAATGTTATTTCAAACGCATATCTTTTGAATTCGGAAATGTATTTTTCAAAGTGTAAAATTGTCTCCTTAAAAATTTATTTGTTAACAACTTTTTAACTAAGAATGTGCAAACAAAAAATCGAATTATTTGAAAATGTGCAAACAAAAATCAATTATATTATTTTAAATATAGTATCCATATTTTGAAATTATCTACTGAAGTCCATTCTCGAAAAATATTTTAATTGTTAATAACTTTTTAATTAAAAAAATTATTAACAAAAAATGTACAAACGAAAAATCGATTTGGAAATGTGACAAATGAAAATCTATCAATTAAAGCTATTCAATCTAATTCGCTTGTAATTGGAGGGGTTAATGAGATTGCTCACCTCCCTAAAATTTGTTTTGTTAATAAATTTTTTACTAGAAGTGTGCAAACCAAAATTCAAAATGTACATACATGTGCAAACGATGAGCAATTTTGCTACGAACGAGCTATAAAAAGTTAATTTTTTCCTCCTGTTGGGAAGCTAACATTACACATAAGTCTGTGAAGAATTCATTTTTTGATAACTGCCTCCAAAGTATAGTACAAATCCTCATCTATTTTATTTCCTTTCCTCTAATTAAGCAAAAAGCATTAACTACGTAATCAAGTTCGGGCCTCAGCTGCTTCTTATTCTTCAGACAAATTTTGAAATAAAATGCAAATTTCAATCATGGAAAACACAAAAATCTAAGAGAAAGCGATTTACTCAGGCTCGGAAGAATTAATTATCAGCATTTTAGCACATTTTTTATTTTTCAAAATGGCAATAACATGCTCTCAGGTCTTCTGAGATTTCTCGATTAAGGATTAAGAATATGGATGTCGATTTCGAAAGAGAAAACGTTTGTGATCAACTACGAGAAAGGAAACGAAAAATTGAGTCCAATTCAATTTCTTGTTATATTTATAGATTTTTTTATTTTTGATAGAAATTGCAGAAAATAGATTGCTCTGCTAGATCTTTTGTCTTTCAAATGAATAGGCTATATGATTTCAAGCATCGATTTTCAGATACAGCCATGTGACAACTTTGTTTTTTGATTACGATCTTGAAAGATGTAGCGAGGATTACATTACAAGATTTATCATTATAAGAACTATTGATCGATTGTTTCATTACAAATAAAAATATTTTATTTATTTTATATATACGTTATTACTAAAATAGCACAACTTGAGCAATCTTTATTTTAAATATTTTTTGCTAAAGTACAAGATATTTTGGATATACGTATATGTGGATAATTATTATTAATTATAATATATATATATATATAAATATATACAATATAATATACATAGCAAGAAATAGGAAAGCCAATAAACGAGCATCAAATGGTTGTTATAGTAAGTTGTTAAGGTAAAAAATTTATTACTATAAACAATGAAAGAAAATTTAAAGACAAATTAAAGACAAAGACTGACTTCACAGAGTTTTCTTCAGTAAAATATAATAAGTATAAATAAAAAGAGAATAAAAAAGAAATATAAAAAAAGAAGATATTGCATTAGACACATTACAAAATCACTGATAATGCCGTTTGATATAAGCGAAATGTGATGATAATCATAAAACGATATAGGATGATAATCCGATTAACGAAAAGGCTATAGTACTTTTAAATTCATACAAAATATTATAAATTTTAAAGATAATTATTAAAAATTATAGAAAATAATGCAAAATATATAATATTTTTAGAAATTTATCAACAAAAGTTAAATATCGAATTATGTTGAAATATAATATTATAAATCCTAAAGATACCCGGGAAAAAATGTTTTATATATAATTATATAAAATTATATACAATTATATATAATTATATATAAAATATGTCCACATATATATATATATATATATATATATATATATATATATATAATTTTTTCCCGGGTAATTACTAAAAATGCTGGAAAAGAAATGAAAGTAACGTAAAATATATAATATTTTTATAGATTTATTAACAAAAATTGAATTATGCTGAAATACTATGAATCTTAAAGAAAATTAAACTAAAAACATTGAAAAAGAAATGCAAAATATGTAATATTTTCACAAATTTATTAGTAAAAATTGCACTGATAATTGCACTGATAAATATGCTAAAATATTATCCTAAGGACAACTAATGAAAATGTTGCTGCAAGATTGAAACACATCGAACAAATTGATATTCGCTCACACTCGGAAATAGTACGCGGCTCATCTCTGGATAAAGTATTGTTTCTCATAAATAAAAAAAGCCACACAAGATAGAATAAAAGATGCAGCTATATAAGGTTTTTCACCTTATTATATATAATATTCTATGAAATAATTTCTTGAGAGTGATCCAAGGGTTCCAAGATAAAAGTAAATGAAATGTATTTTGACAATATTTTATTTAGTTTTGTGTAAAAATTAATTCAGAAACTTTTTGATTTTGATCTTTAAAACTTGAATTACTTTCATTCTGATTCATTCATATAATCACATGAGAGTGGTTTGAAGAGTAACTTGATTCGAGTTAGGGACGATATTAAGTGCCCTCATGCAATATTTAAAGCAGCGTCATATGTGTGCATCGTATGCGCGCGCGCACATTGGAATTCGAAATTAAATTTTTTTTTTAAGGGAAAACAGCGAAGGAAATTCATGAAAAGATTTCTCCTACATTGGATGACTCATATCCTTCCTATGAAAGCGTTCGATTTTAGGTAAACGAATTCAAACGTAGCAGAACAAGTACCGAAGATACATCATGTTCTGAAAGTTCAAAAACAATTGTCACGCCAGAAACTCGATAAAGTCCATATTTTGTCTAATATGGTTTTGTTTGACAGGCGAGTGAAAATGCACGAGATAACAAAGACATCTTAAGGCATTTCAACTGAGCGAATTAATTTCATTTTGAATTCGTTTTCATTCATTTTACAATGAATTGTATATGAAAAAAGCATTATCTAAGACGTATCGTAAAGGTTGCCCAATCGGATTTATGTCATATGTGCGTGCGCATGTATGTTTGTGTGTGTCTCTCTCTCTCTCTCTCTCTCTCTCTCTCTCTCTCTCTCTCTCT
>JANQDE010000090.1:548148-602373 GCA_037157785.1 Cephalotes varians
CTTTCTTTTCCTCTTTCTCCCTCCCTCCTTCTGTGTGTGTGGGGGGGGGAAGGGGAGTGAGGAAGAAGAAGAGACTACATAAGCTAGAGAACATTTCTCCTGTCAAATTCACTCAGCCGCTGTGAGTCTTCCTGAGACTTGCTAATAAGATTTACTGAGGAGTGTATATCCTTTTTGATAATGAGAGTGATCATAAGAGATCTTATACACAAGTGACAGAATTTTTCAATCAAATTTTTAGAAATGAAGACAATAGTATATCTAAATCGACTGTCATCCATACTGTACAACATTTTGAAGAAACAGAATTTGTTACAGACCGTGTTAGACAAGGTAGACTTGCGACGAATCTTGATAACATTAAATATTCTGCAGTCTTTTCTCGAAGATCCGCATAATTCAATTCGCGTATTTCAATTCGTGTTACACTACAACACGACGTCGCTCCTATGTCAGTTCGAATTTTAAAAAAGGAGAAATTCTATCCATATAAGATCTGTCTGGTACAAGAACTGTGTGAAAACGATTTTAATCGTCGCATGGAATTTTGCGAAAGAATGATATTAAATATTTTGAGGTTTCTACAGATAGTTTCTTAAAAATGCTAAGAGGTTTACGGGTTGTTTCCATATCTAGATCCATCATTAATGCCAACGTTTCGCGAATATAATTGCAGTTTATTTCATCAGGGCATGACACAATCTGATACTAAGTTGCTCCTCTGGACTCTATATATACGCTGTTCAGTGGAAACACAACTCCCTCCTCTCTCTTTTTTTCCTATATTTTGCTCTCTTCCCCTACTCTTCAATTGAGCAACATATACATAGGAAATTCTTCAGAAAAGTAAGAATCTGATTGCTTCTCTCCCTGATGAAGTGAATTACAATGTTTACGAAACATTGGTATTAACGACGGATCTAGACATGGAGACAATCCGTAAATCTCTTAACACTTTTGATGATGTTAAATATCGATACTAAGGATATTAATCATCCTTTATTTATAGTCAATATTATTTTTATAGATAAAGCTTTTGAACTAATCGGGAATATAAATCGACATAATTGCAAATATTGGAGTGATGAAAATCTTAATTGTAAATTGTATTCGATTTTATATAACATATTTGAGATCAAATAGACAAGTTAAAATAAAATGATAAATAAAACTCGGTACGTATGTGTGATTAACAAAGATAAAGAAACTCCTTATTTATTTATTTATTTATTTATTTATTTAATAATTTTTTTGCCAAGTTAATTGGCAAAAATAACATTTCCTTTCTTAATCAATAAATTTATTTTTAGAAAAATAAACTTTATATCTCTTGATTATTCAAGAGGTGTATGTACAAGTAATATTCTCTTTCTATAAAGAAATAATTTCTCAAGGAAAAAGAAAAATGTAAAATTTTTTCACATGAAACTTCATTTTTGAAAAAAATGACTTTGAACATTAAAAGATTAATATAACAATTATGCTTAAATGATTTTATGTACGTCATCAAATTCACCTTAATAGTGATTAAACACATAAACAAAAAGCATTTCCATTGGTAAAATAATATAAAATATTGTATCTTTTTATACATATTAGAAGTCACAGACGCTTTGCATGTGCTGTTTACTTTTTTATTTTTTACTTTTTACTATATTTACTTAAATACTTAAATGCAATTAATATTATACTGTTATTATTACATTATTAATTTCTTGATACATACAACTATCAAAGACTGCGTTCCGATATTTACTGCCAGTACTGAAAATTTATAGTATACGTAACGTACACTATAGATTTTCAGTATTAGTAGAGTATCAGAACGTAGCCAAAATATGCGATGATAGCTGCTCACAAAATGAATGCAGCGAGAAAACCAATCAACAGAAAAGCAACCACAATAATGCACACTTTTTAGAAGTGGCTTACTTTATTATCTTTTTTCGATCATTTTATTTAGAGTGGTCTTTAGCGAATGATTTTATATAACTCTCTGAGTGACTATATAAATGCGTAAATCTATAATATTATTTACTTAAAGAAGGAAAAGTGTGGCAAGTATAGCAGTTACGACACCTGTGGATTTCATAAATTATAAGTATGATATCCACAGCACTCGAACACTCGAATAATGCCGTCAGTGAGGAACTGGCTGTAAATCTTCATATCCCGGACGGGTGTTTTTCTGTTTTAGGATGCACGGACGGCAACGATGCGCCCAAGAAGAAAAGTTTCTTCAAGGGCTTCTGGAAGCGATCGCGCCATTACTCTCTGGAGAACCAATAGCCCAGGTGTGCGAGGGTGATGAATCACCATCATCAGCGATACAGACAGACACGACAGCAACAACGGCAGCGGGGTATTGTGACTACTACGACCTTTGCGAGCAACCCTTGCTGCTGTATCGTCCAGTGATACGATTTACACGCGTGTATTGACCGTGACCATCTTCTCGTCTCTCTAAATTGATGTCCCTTTGCTCTTGCAAAGGTGCATCTTTGCATACGAAATTCGCACACGCGTTTAACCTCCCTTCTCTCTTTCCTGCCAAATCTGATTGACTACATTTTACATTAGTATGAACAATCTTTGCATTTGTGAATCAAAATAATATTCTGTGTATAATTTAATAATTTTGGGAGCCTTTGAGTTTATATGCACGTTCACACATACATATACACACAAATACACAAAACATGAATTTATGAAAAATTATTCTTTACATTATATCTTGTATCTTTAAAAAAAAAATGAACTCCAGATCTGTATGTACATAAATTTTAATAATTGATTTTTTTGTATCCGCCCTTATCGGTATTAACAAAATCCTTTTTGTTCTTTTCAGAATAAGAATAGCCGATATTTTTCAGATACGCTACAATAGGGTAAGTCTTTGCGTATTATTCGGTTCTTATTTATATATTTAATACTTTTTCATATTCTCCTTTCTCATATTTTCCAAAAAATTATCGGATATTTTGTTTAATGATTAAATTTAATGATTAAATTGATAAATATTAAATTAAATATTAAATATAAAATATTAAATATTAAATAATAAATATGCAATTGATAAATATTAAATTAAATTGATACATTATCTCATACGTTGTATAATAAATTTATCAATTTAATCATTAAACGTCTTCTGAAAAACTTCCGAAGAGATCTCTCGGTGATTTTGCACGCGAAAATTTTAGAACTTTCACGCAAAATAATGAAATGCCAGTTTTATTTATTGTTATTAATCAGCTCAAAGAATTTTCGCAACACTGGGGAATCCCGATTACTTTCGCGAGATGTGTCACGGTCTGGAACGAAAGTCATTTTATATCGAAACACTTTTTCACGCATTCTTCGTCACATCGTCTGTCATGCTGCATTGAGTTTCCTCGCCACGTATTATCGCGCATCTAAAGAGACTCGCAAATTTCATGTTCACGGCGAACGGCATATAGATATATTGATGGGTTTTTTCGCCAATTGACGAATTCATTTTACTAATCCTAAACTAAAGTTTAAATAAAATTATTTTTTATGATAACTATATAATTAATTTTTAAGAAATATCGAGTCTTAAAGCTTTTAATAATTTTTATCGTGACATACAATTAGAACGTTTTTAAGAGTAACAATTTCGAACACTTTCTTATCGTAAGCGGTCATAATGAAATTTTTTTATTGCTGCGAACTATATTTCGTCGATTGGCGAGATCGCGTCGCTTTTATAATTTAAATTTTTCTATCATTCTTCTTTTATAATCGAAAAATGCATCCCTGCGTTTGTAGAGACGAAATAAGAAATAAAATAATAATAATAAACGATTAAATATGCAAAGTATATTTGAGTACATTCAACTGTGTGCGTGCGTGCGCGTGCATGTATATGCATGCATACATATGTTGTGTATATGATAAGACGAAATAGCGAGAGTGCGAGAATATAAAGAAAAAAAACAAGAATAAGGTGCAAATGCGATGAAATATAAAGAGAATATTATCGCGCATTATTATTGATACAATTGTAAGTTCATAGAATCATTAACACGTTGTAATGTTATTATTAATAGGACGATCGCACACGTATACGCGACATACATAATAGATACGTACGTGCAGGCGTACACATACTCACACTCTGACATGCGTTAATGCTAAGAGGAATAATATTATTTGATTAACATTATTGCCAATAATATATAATTGCGGTTGTAGCTGATAATATAAACGAAAAGATCCGACGATAATGATAATAACTACGATCGTATGTATTTAATAGACTTTTTAATTAAGTCAATAGTGTCGCATTCATCCCCTCGGATATCCGACTGAATCAAGTCGGTCGAATCAAGGCCAAAGATTTGGTCCTGTGGTGGTCGAACTCGAGAAAAACTGTAGGAGAGACGGAAATTATCGATGAATCTTTCAATAGCGTCTTCTCATATATATATATATATATATATATATATATATATATATATATATATATATTTAAAATTCTTGTGATTACAATTGCGATGTTTATATTGAAAGTGAACTAAAGAATTTTTTTTTTTTTTAATTTATGTTTATGATCAAATTCTGAATAAAAGATTTCCTTTTTTTTGCAAATAATGATATCTGTAGAAATAATTTTAAGAGGAAAAAACTCGAAAGCAAAAAGATTCGATGCAATGAAAAATTTCACTGAACATTGTGTAAGTTACAAAGGATGATATTGCTTTTTATCTCGGGATATGTTCAGCTTATTTTGCGAAAGACTTCATCAGGTGTATTTTCTTACCTCTGATTCTCGATTACTTGTTAAATGTTAGACAAATTGACAGACGCTTGAGAAATATAATTTATCTTACTAAACGTGTTCTGCTTTATTATTTCTGTATTATCTCCAGAATTCATCGAACAGATAACAAACTTACGCAAATTACAAGCGATTTCTATGAATGAAGATTATTATTCTCAGAACTCTTATTCAACATGTCATTGACAATAATATTCCGTTCTTTTTTTGTTAAAGAATATATAGAACTCCAAAAAATTGAAAATTAAAATTTTTTTTTCATTTTCTACTAGTTTAAAATCATAAAAATGCAGCTAGTATAGATTAATAATTGCAAGTAAATTTTTAGAAATTAAAAAATTTATGTTCCAAGACTTTAAAAGCGTTTTTCTTAAAATATTATTTTTAAAATCGACTACAATAACTCAAACGCAGCTTATATGTATAATCAATTTGAAGTTTTAAAGTAATACTTTCTGTAATATTCTGTATTAGTTCATTGAGACTTTTTCCTATTTTTTCTAAGTTATAACAAAAAAAGAACAAAATTTTTCAAGAAAACATAGTTCTTATGTTTAGATGTGTCTAGTTCGTGAAAAACAAAAATTTTTTTAAATTCTCTCTGTAAGCCGAAAAGTAAAGTTAAAAAAAACTTACTTTTTTATCTTAGATAAATTACTGATGCTGAAATCTTGGCCATGGAGGCGTGCACGGATTTCAGTGGCTGCGTTCAGCAGACAAAGTAGATCAGTAAGCACTCAGTGATTCTTTATTATGATTAGTTTCTACACTTAGGGCTATGGCATACAAAAAAACTTAAACAATAAGACTTAAGCAATAAGGAGAAATCAATAGCCTGGATTTGCTACCACTTACGTTTTGCTTTTAATTCTTGACTATGATTGGCTATTTCACTTACTGTTTAAGTTTTTCTGTGTATCATTAGATTCAGTGAAGATCTAAAAGCAAGAACCAATCATATTAAAAAAATCATTGAGTATTCATTGATCTACTTTGTCTGCAGTCAATGATTATTTAGGATGTCATTATTGTTTATTTCCGTATTTTACATATTAATTTTGTTACTAAATATATGTTTTCCAACAAAAAAAAAAACATTATATATCTCTTTGAATACAAATTTTATATAATGTTGAAAAATATCTTATTTTCCCGATTCACTACATTCGTATAACTTCTTATAACTTCTTAAAATGCGGAAAAGAAGCGAGATGTGCCGGCGTTTCCTTGTGGACAAAATCTCGGCCGGTCTTCAAAATAGTAGCAATAGTAGCAATAGAGCACAATGCGCGATAAGTTTCTCGATTGAAAAACAACATATGCAGCATATGCAGAGCATCTGTCGGCGAGGTACAAGTGTTAGCTAAGTTAGCTTCGTCGTTCGTCAACATTATCAATAATGTTTGTTCTCACCAACATGGATTAACTTTAATTTCAATCCTACTTATTCTTCATCTTTTTCTAATTCGTAGAACTGTTGGTGAAAACGAGACTAAGTCGCTTGAAAAATAACTTGAATAAGTGTACACTGCGAAGCGTTAATGCTATTATTATCGCGTCTTACACCTCAGATCAGATCAAATTGAATCAAGTTAAGGGTAATGTTGAGATACAAATATGTAATTCAAGAAGCAGAATATCAAGATTAAAAGTGGAATGCAAAAATTTCTAATAAAAATCGGATGAATTCTAATCGCCAATTCACATAATACCAAACTATAAATGATTAAATATAATATTTAAGAAAAGCATCTTAATTTCCCAGATAATATCTTTATGACGTCTTTTAGACATACGTGTTGTCTGGGCATCATCTTTTCATGAGAATTTTTGACTCTTGCATACTAAACGCAATGAGCAATAAGCAATAGGCGATATCCAATGAGAGCTCTATTTTTTTGGACATGATGATGGCTGCGTTCGGTTTAACATTCACAGTACTTTTGGAATCGTTTCATTTTTATTGTTTATTAAATGTTAAACAAGTATAAAAGATGCTCACAAGCGCTAAACCAAATGTAGCCGATGTAACATCTGAAAAAAAAATCTCTCAATGGATATCACTCATTATGTTTAGTGTGCAAGAGCCGTTTCTAATAAGAATAAATCATTAAGTCTAAATTCTAATCTCTAAAAGTTTGCGAGGTAATTTTTTCGATTTTAATTTGAAAATTTTTAAATGACAATATTTAAAATGGCGAATGCAGTATCCCAGTATTAGACTTAGACACGTAAATAATACGAGAACATTCTATAAAAATTTGTGCAAATGTGTGTGTACGATATCGGTATAGTAGAGCAATACAAAGCGTGTTGCCTTTGTCACTTTCATTATCGACAATGTGTTATCCTTGTCATTTGATTTTTAGTTCTGAATTAGATATGTCTGTTTATCGACATCGTTCAAGTTCGGCCGTCTGTCCAGCATCCTCTTAAGGACAATATAAACCTTTAGATGTTGTGTATTGGTCTAATCGTATAATTTTTTAAAAAATATAGACTTTTTTATTTTTTGAACGTTTATAGATATCTGCTATGAGTTTATCACTTCAATTTATAATTTTGACTTCAAGGGACTGATCATGTAACTTCTTCCTTAAAGGGAAGAACTGTGAGTGAAAAGTGAAAATTTATATTATTAAAGTTAATGGAGAAATTTTTTATTTTTCACATTTCCGCCCTAGGAAAAAAATTACGTGATTAACACCCTAATTCGAGAAAAGCATCCCCCAAAAATTTCCAAAGCTTATTTTGTAAAAATTGATTAAGTAATTTTAAAAAATAAGAGAATAATTCAATAAATATGTGTTACTCGTCCTGAAAAGATGTAATTTTAGCTATCAATTCTAGAAATTGCAAAATTTTATAAAAACGAGATATATAAATTTATAGACTATATATATATATAATTTATGAACTATATATATATCTTCTTGCATTAAAGTCATCGTGTTTATCTCTAATTTGTCCACGTGTTGAGATTTCATCAGGAAGCTAAGAGGATAATTCGGTACAATTAACGTGCATAATGAAATTGCGAAAAACACATTGCATTTCCCAAGTGCTAAAGATCTAATATCATCTACGAGAGGTACAACACCATTTGATAAACAATCTTATATTAACGTGACGACAATCGGAGATCATGTTCGCTATGTGATCCCCAATAAAATGAGAGACTACAAGTTCGACATACTTGCGATCTGTGAAGGTCAAAAAATCGCATCTATAAGCGATTTTCTGTACGAAAGGTATTTTATCTTCCGAAATAATTCACAAATTGTTAAACAAATGCTTTATTTCGGAACATTATCATTATTTTACAATCTCATTGACGTAAACGCGAATTTTTATTTCATAATCCCTCAATTACGAGGCCAATATTCGTTGCGTCGAGAAACTCGCGCATAGTCGCAGCTCACAATCTTCGCTGATGTAAGGATTTGCTGGATAACAAGCGAATTATAATGCGATGACTAATATTGCCGCTGCAACATGGCGAAATAACTGTTTTGCCTTCGCTTAGAGACTTTCGCAGTCGTTTGTCACGACGGTCAATCTCGTCATTATTTTACATCACGACGACGGAAATACCGTCTGAAAATTGTTCAACGGAGAAGTTGCAGCTTTCTACAGACGTGAAATCCATGAGGAATTTTCACGCGCACATGAAAAGACATGACGAAGAGTCGACCATTGCCGATTATGATCTTTTGAGAGGAAAAAGAGCCGTCTACATAGACATAAAAAATTGATTAATTATAATTGATTATTCTCTTTACATTCGACTGTGATTTATCAATTTCTTATCGCTTAAGGCTTACTAGACGATCTATAAGAAAAAATTTGAGCTTGGAGTAATAGAAAAGTAATAGATCTAAGCACCAAACTGCATACTTTATGATCCACGCGAGGATTCTCTGTGCTATAGCATTTCCAAAGGTGATTTTAAATATCAATATCAATTTTAACGATGTTACAATCGTTGATTAGTAACATTGATTATAAATAATATTGCAAATATCGTATTTTGCCTTAATATTTGTAAACTCTTATTAATAAATATAAATAATAATTTAAATTGAAATTACACAATTAAACAATAAAAATGTAATAAAAAGATTTGTTATCACAGTAAAATTATATAACTATTTATAGCACATTATAAAACTTCACTATTATAATCGATTATTCAACAATATCCCAGCAAACACAATGTTACATGTAACGTATATGTTAGTTGTAATTTCCCACTCAACAATGTAACTGTTACATAACATACACACACACACACACACGCACACAGTGGTCAATGTGACGATATTAGTTTGGAGACGTTTCACTCACATCGTATACTGGTGTCCCATTCCAAATAACTTTGTATTTTTAATTTTAGAAAAAAATGTTTCAGACAAAAGTTGTATGGCTTTGAAGAGGACATAAGATGGTATCATTAGTTTGAATAGTTGCTTGAACGTAAAGATTACCTTCAATTTCTTAAATAGCCCCTACTTTTTATCGCACATTCTCGTAGATCATCTCGAGAGCTTTCCCAAACACTATAATTAAGTACCTTTTCGTTAAGTACTTGTTAAGTTATGCGGCGAGATTGGGACATGATCCGGCAAGCCAAGGCAAGATAAATGCATGATCCGGTCGATCAAAGCAAGATAAAGGCAAGATCCGGCCAGTTAAGGCAAGATAAAGGCACGATCGGGGTATGTGTACAATTATTGTCGATGTTCAAAAAAAACCGTCTTTTATTTGGATACAAACATCTAACCTACGTAAAAATCATTCCGCACTTTTTGAAGGACATCTGCGTTTATGTTTGTACATGCTTTTCGAATACGATTTTTCATGTTTTCTGCTGTTGTAGGTTCTTCCGCATAAACTTTTTGTTTTATGTATCTTCAAAAATAAAAATCGAAAGGGTTGAAATTAAGTGATCTTGGTGGCCATTCGTGAGTCCGACTATCCATTCCAATCCATCTTCGGATGGATCCAATTCATTTCGGAATCTATTATTTAAAAAATTTGTAACGTTTCGGGATCTGTGCTGGTGCTCCATTCTGCACTCTAAATTTCTAGCAATGAAATTTCACTGCAACGCATTGAAATTTCACTCCAAGCGTTAGAGGCAATTGCGCCAGTGCTACTGCAGTGAATTTTACTGCAAGATGGGAGTGTAATATCCACTCAATAATTAGAGTGAATTTGTCATTGCAAAGAATTGAAAAAATTTACTCTAAAAAAGAGTTAATTTGGAGGTTACAATAGCTGTATTCGTTTTACCCTATGACTTAACTCTTTTTGAGTCAGCTCAGTGGATTAGATAAAGATAAACGTATCGTTTATCTTTATCTAATCCACTGAGTTGATTCAAAAAAAGCTAAGCCATAGGGTAAAACGAATACAGCTATTAGCTCGTGGCAAAGTGTTTATATTCATCGCGAACAATGCGCACAATAATCGACTAGAAACAGTATTATCCTGTACACTTCTTCTTCTTCTTCTTGATAATGATCCTCTTCAGATCCCCCTCACAGGGATTAACAAAGGCCAGAATATAAGATATATTAATACGAATGCACACAGGGATAGACTTTTTCAAAAAATAACGGGATGATGCAACATCCAAAGCGAGGCCAAAACACGCCTGTTCAACAGCGGAACCGTCTTACGATGTGCAACACAGCTATTGAAACAAGATTTAACGAGCAATTTCACGTGATTGACAGTGTTTCATTCATAAACGACCATAGCGCCCCTAGCGAATAAAATTATTCACTCTATTGAAGTAACATTCAATGTATCTGGCATTGAATTATCGATCGATGCTTAAACCACTTCGGTTGATCGAGTGAAATAGCCCACATATTGCCTAAGAGACCGATTAACTTCAAAGGAGTGAAAATTCATTTTTAAGCAGTGACTTTGCCATTCACTCTTGTTAGGAGTGAAATTTTTAGTGCTAAAAGTTTAGAGTGTGCTGAAACCACATTCGGTTGAGCAAATCGTTATTGATATGTCTTAAAAGGTTGGGCAGATCATTCTGAAGAAATGCAAGATAGTTTTCCACGTTCAGATGCTGTTCAAAAAAGTATGGACCTATAGTGTTATTTCTAGGAATACTTGCCTAAGCATTAATAGACCATTATCTTTGAAATTCTTGATTTCTTTGCCAATGAGGATTTTGATCGGAGTAATAATGATAATTGTGTCTATTAACGCTCCCTCTATTACCGAACGTGGCTTCATCAGAAAAGAGCATCTCTGCGATAAAATGTGTGGGTTTCTTTGAATTTGATTCAAGGCCCAGTTACAAAATTGCAAGCATTGCTCAAAATCCCTCGGTTCTTTAATAGGTTAGATGGATATGGTAGGAATGGAGTCTATTTATTTAATTATATGATTTGTTGTCAATTTTGATATGCCGTGTTGTCTCCCGATTTGTCTGGTGGAAATGTGGGGATTCAATACAGTTGCATCCAAGACAACCAATGAATTTGCTGCATTAGGCCTCGAATTTTGCCATATGCTTTTTAAACTGCTCTGGTGTGCTCTCTCTCGGTGAGTTTTCTTATAGTCTTTTTACATGGATAATGTCTGTTAGGATACCTTTCAGCATACAACATTTCCGTTGCACTATAATTACTTTCAGCTTCATCCAAAATACGAATCATATCGACTATTTCGTTTGGTAGATAATTACACGACTACAAAAAAATTTCTCTGTAAAAATGCTCAAAATATTATATTCACCAAGAAAATATCGATGCTCTTTAACATGCGTGCTGTCAAAAATAAAGTGTAAAAGTTCTGCAAGTTGTACGTAACGTGGGTTAAAAAAAATAAAGAAAATTTGTCTTTACGCTAACAAAATTTTTGTAGATCATAAATTGAATATTTATTAAGGGCATTTACTTAAACTGAATATTTTTTCCCATGCAGGACTTGTCGGAATTCAAGTAATGTCGATAGGTCGCATGCCGATAGTTTCGCACGTTGTAATCTGATATGAAATGCTCCAGCAAGTCGATTCATTTATTATTTCTATTGAGCGTAAACAGTTTCCACATGTCATTTTTGAGCGATTGAACCGCTCGACGATCGACGCTGTCATTACTGAATATGTCGAATAATGATTCACGTTGTGTCTTTTATAAAGTTGCGTTGTAAAATTCCTTTTCCCAGCCAATCTGCACTTTATTATCTTCCACCGTCTCAAATTATCTTTGCGACTGCGATAGACATTTCATAAATAAATAGCGGTATTTTCGAACACATTTTCTATAAAAATTGTGTACACATACACCGATCTTGCCTTATAACAAGTACTTAACAAAAAAATACTTAATTATAGTGGAAAACTTTCGAGATAATCTATAAGAACGTGCAATAAAAAGTAGGGAGTTCTATTTAAGAAATTGAAGATAACCTTCACGTAACTTTCAAGCAACTATTCAAGGTCAAACTAATGATACCATCTTATGTCCCCCTCAAATCCCCACAACTTTTGTCTGAAACATTTTTTTCTTCAAGATCAAAAATAAAAAAGTTATTTGGAGTGGGACATTAAAATGGGACATCCTGTATAGCATGAAATTGTATAATAGTGAAGAAATTGGTTTCATGGACACTGAACTGATCTTTTTTAATTTCTAATTTTAATTGTAGTTATACTAAGGATTAGCCCGGGGCGATGTGTGGATTTGTAGAATGAACCCATTCAAAATTTAGCTTGGAAATCTACGCCCAAGAAATCCAAGAATTGAATTTAAAATCGAGTTAATATCAGTTTTTTGAAACAAATGAGAAAGTATTGTACGCGGTTGCCGACACGGGTATGCATGACGCAAATATGACTGAACAACTTGGATATTGCATATCCATGTGGATTTAGCGAAGGATATTCGGCGATAACCTGGATAAATAATTTGTGAATAAATTTATAAGCAGAAATCAATGTGGAAAACCTTTACGTTTGCAATTGTTAAAGTTAAAAATAATGAACTAATAAAAAAATTTTCGTACTTCATGATTTCGGCTCTCTTCCTCCCCTCAATCGGTAACATCCATCGGGTGTTACCACACCCGTGGGCGAGACAAGTCGCTGGGGCCTGTTAAGTCGGGCCTACTAAGGATAATTCAAATATAAGCCGAAATGTTTGTGTTATTATATTTTTTTATATTATTATGGAATATATATCGTTTAAAATTAAATAAATAAAATAAAATAAATATAATATAATAAATAAAATAAAATAAATAAAATAAAATAAATAATACATTGTGTATGTTTACCGCACTCGATTCCTATTAGCCACAGTTTTTTATATCATCATATTATATGTATCAATATGTTCTCGTGTATCTTGCCTATTAAAATTACGGTGTAATTTTATGTAAAATTACATACGTATGACACATTTATCGCTACGATATTATTTAACTATGATGTTATAGTCGATGTTCGATCGGATTTTTTCTAGCTGGAATCGAACTGTCAAAAATAAAATTCCGTCAATGAGAAAAAAACATTTGCAAAAGTTAGACATTTTCGAAGATGTTACGCCAAAATTCCAATTCGAGAAACATTCGATAAAAACATTCGATATAAAAATTCCATTTTCCATTTTATAATAATAACTAAAATAGGATCTTTGAGATAAAAATTTCGTTTTGACTGATTTTTTAAAAATATAAAACACTTTTTAAAACATCAGTTCAAAATGATGAATGCAAATTGAGAAAAAGTGGATTAATGATATTTAATTAAATATGGATTTTACAAGAGATATATACACCAAGAAAGAGGAGACTTGAGAATAAATGGACAAGTAGGAGAATGATAGATACGAACACGCTGTTCGTAGGATTGATTAGAACATCATCGAGAAATTAGTATAAAGCTTTATTATTTCAAAGGGATATCCTCGCGCTATAAAGAATCTCGGATGTGCTAATTCCGGCGAAATCGAAGGCTCGGTTCGTCAACTGATGAATACCCTCCCTCCCCCCCGATAAATTTGTAAATCAAAGTTATCGGAATTGTTCTGTCTTTTGTATAAGAAAAAAGATATAAAAATATAACAATATTTTTAGATTAATCACATGTGTATTTATTTGCTCGAACCGACAAATTGAGATTGCCAATAAAATTACGACCGGATTTATATTTTATTCTTGATGTTTTACAATTCAGGTATAATTCGTATCGGAAGTATTATTTCGATACAATTATTTATTACTGAATGTCACTGATAAAATCACTAAGATATAATAAATTGTAACTAACGTATGTCCTAAATAATTTTAGGCAATTTGATTAATTTTAACACTTTGCCACATATATGGAACAATAATGTCCCATATATGAAATACTTGCTCTTTTGCAATTTTTCCGCTTTTATGAATTTTACAATTTATTTGTATGATATATTTGGTACTTTTATGTTCGTGAGACATATATGTATTATTCACATAATAATATAAATTTGTTTTGTATTAACAATAAATTATAAATATTAGTCAAAATTACTTAATACTTAAAAAAATTCACATAAGGAAAAAAGGCTTCACATAAAGAAAACAAAAAGATAATTGAATTAGAGAAAAAATCTTTTTACAAATTGTCGATAAACGAAGATTTTTTTATATAGCGCTATTAGTATTAAATATAACTAGAAAGATATCATTTCATAGAACGTTTTAAAATAAATTCGAACGATATTGATGCATTCAATCAAATTTGAAATGAGTGAAAATCAGAAATATTGTCGATACATTTTACTTTTTTTATTATAAAAAAGCACAAGCCAAAGAAAAAATTTGTTGTGTTTATGGAGAAAATATTCTAGACAAACAGCAGCAAATTGGTTTCGCTGAATTCGAAATGGAAATTTTGATATTAACCCTAATTGGTCACCGGGGGTGAAATTCACTCCAACCATTTTTCAAACTCCTCGTAGAGTCCCTTAATCATCCTTTAATCATTATTACTCTATTCTTCTTGCAAAATAAAGACCTTTCATTTTTTGACATTTTTGACGCTTTCAATCTTCAAAATAAATATATTCTTTTAAACGGACAGTATTGCAATAATTTTTTTATTGAAATATAATGTTTCAGGAATAGATTCTCATAGTTTTTTTTGCTCGAAATNAAACAATTTTTTCCGTGAAAAAACATGATTTTTCGTTATCTTAACTTTTCGTTATCGATTTTTTACAATATTTAAATAATTAATTTTGGTTAAGAAAACTGTGAGACCTTTTTTCGAAATCCTTGAACAATACTTAGATTTTTTTTCAGATTTTTAGGATTCATTGTTAAAGCAGGATATCACTTTCTCGCGGAGCTGGGGTGAATTTCACCCAGTGTGACCGTTATGCAATTCTACTGAAGTGTGACCAATTAGGGTTAAAGCAGAGGTGTGCATTAGAGCCCACGCTCGAGATTTATCCATTCCATTCACGCACCCGAAATGCTCTGGCTATCCGCGCAGTGCGCGCCGTCACACTGATAGCCAGAGCATTTCGGTGTGCGTGAGTGGATTGGGTAAATCTCGAGCATGCGCGGGCTCCAACGCACACTTCTGGGTTAAAGATGCACTTTATTGGTCGGCCTATCGTGAAAAATGTCGATGAAATCTTCCAAAAAATTAAAGAAAATCGTCAAGTAAACAGTTATGATATAACTAAGGAGATAAACATTAATCATAAAACCGTTTTGGGGCATTTGCGTAAGATTGGATACACAAAGAAATTTGATGTTTGGGTATCACATAATTTGACGCTAAAGAATTTAATGGACCGAATTTCTATTTACGAATCGCTGCTGAAACGAAATAAAATTGATATCTGAAAAGATTGATAAATGGATGGTGATGAAAAGTGGATAACATACGACAATAATGTTCGAAAAAGATCGAAGCAAGATAAGGCACAACCGATCACAAAGCCTGAATTGACCAAAGAAGATGATGCTGTGTGTCTGATTGGAAGGAAATCGTCCACTATGAGCTGCTGCCGGGCAAAACGATTGATTCTGATCTCTACTGTCATCAACTAATGCGATTGAAGCGATCGATTCAGGAAAAGCGACCAAAATTAATCAATAGAAAAGACGTCTTTCATCATTACAACACCAGAATACACACATCTTTGCCGACTTGGCAAAAATTGAGAGTTTGGCTGAGATATTTTGATACATCTACGTATAGTCCTAATCTAGCACCGTCAGATTACCATTTGTTTCGGTCTTCGCAGAACTCCCTTAATGAAGTAAACTAGACTTCAAAAGAAGTGAAAATTACTTGTTTCAATTTTTTGCTCAGAAATCCTATATGGAATAATGGTTCTACCCGAAAATGGCAAAAAATCATCGATTAAAACAGCACATACTTAGTTTAATAAAAGATTTGTAAACGATTCAAAAAATATGTTTCAATTATGCTCCAATTTATAAAAAAAATTTCTTTTTCCCTAATCCAATAAATATGTCTTGAAAGTCCTTAATAAGCCCTTAACATTAACAAAAGCACTGATTTCAAATTGGCACTCAAAATTTGAAAATTTAAAATAACAAATCCAATATAGTGGCTAAAAGTTTTGAAACATTAATTACATTTAGTCAAAATTTTATATCTGCAATATATTTTCCAGCACGAGTATAGAAGGTGTCCCAAAAAGGGACTCTTGAATATCTCGGAAAATATAAGTTTTACACAAAAATGTTTCAGACAAAAATTGGGTTTAAAAAGATCTATTTACTAATTTTATCAGTTTGATTTTGAATGGTGTCGCCAAGAGTCAAGGTCACATCAATTTTTTTAAATGGAACTCCCTATTTTTTATTGCATATTCTTGTAGCTTACTTTAAGAGCTTTCCAAAATACTATAATAAAGTTTATTTTCATTAAGTACTTTTCAAATTAAGAGGCTTAAAAGATAATAATACCGTCAGCATTAGCATTAGCATTAGTTAAGATAATTTTTTGATGATAGTCTTTTTTTTTTAAATAAAAATAAAACCAATGCTAGAAATAAAACTAATTTAGAAAAATTTTAATTTAGAAAAATGTTATTGTTTAATACGTCGTCTGAAAAAGACGTTCAACTAATATATAATTGTTATTGCGAAGAATATCACATGTCTCGGTGATCGAAATGATAGAACGCTCGCACGGAATGCTGAGAGATCCGGATTCGAATCCCGGGTGAAGTGTTATTTTTCGCAATAATTTCTTTACAGGCTTTTAGGAAGGGGGGAAATAAGATTTAGATGCTAGATTGTTTATCAATTTAATATGTGAATTGATTATTCCAGCTTCATGCAAAGGACTGTGTTTCAAGACCGACAAATATGCGGCGCGCAGTTTGCATGAGCAGGAGATATAAAAATTCACAAATTATAATGGGGCACCAAGATCGCCACGGTTTTTACTGCAAGATCTACATTTGGCCTCTTTGTTATTGATTTGTTTATCTCATGTCGGTTCTAATTTCAAATATTATTAATTTAGAAAAAATTAATTAGATTTATTTCGGTCTGATACCTCGATAAAATCACGAGTTATCGTAATTCTGGTATATTACGTTCTGACATATTATGTTCGGCATAACGTAGAAAAAAAAATAATGCGAAAGTCCGAACGGCGAATGAATAATCATCACCGTTCATCGATTAGGAAAATAATTCGTCGGTTGTTAAGACAAGACGAGTAATAAATTGAAATATAAATTCAGCATCGAGCACATTCAGATCCTTCGCCGATTGATAAAACTTTTTTGTCTTCAGTTCAATTTTATTTTTTATTATTCAAAAATTAGTTCTTGCTTTTGTTCTTCAGACCATCTTGTTCTTTATATTTAGCTACCATTTGCTTCGATAATGATGGCATATCTTTCGGAAGAAGAAAGAAAAAGAATATCTCTCTTTAATGATGCGGGAATTGGGTGATCAACAAAAATCTTACAATGAAATAAGATAACTTTTCAACAATACATTTCGTAATGAAAATCCTAGCTAGAAGATCGGCTGTTGAACGATAAAGCACTTCGAAGAAATTGAGAGTGTGAAAAATCATACAATTCTAGGAAGGCCACTGTCAGCAACTGTTGAAGAGTAAATATTGGATGTTGCACAATCCTTTGTTGAAGATCAGAGATTATCCATCTGTAAAGTAGCTCAGCAACATGATACAAGTCGAATGTCGGTGCAGAGAATTTTGAAACAAAATTTCATCCATACAAAATTCATTTTGTACAAGAATTAAACAAAAATGATTTCGATTGACGAAACGAATTTTGTGAGCTTATGATGCAGAGAATTGACGAAGAACCTAACTTCCTATTTAATATAGTTTTTTTGGATGAAGCAACCACTGAAATATAATAATACTGGAACGTGCGCGACCCTATGAATAAGTGTGATCCGAGAGAGAGTGTCTAAGGTGGTATCTTTAGCCTTCTCTAAGCTATACTACGCATGCGTGGTAGTGGGGATCGTACGGGATCATAGAGGGGATCGTATCTTTGTATCTGGAAAGAAACAGAGATACCATTTAAGACCCTCTTTATCATTTCACAACACTAGCGCCCATGCACGTTTCAGTATTATTATATTTCAGTGGAAGTAACTTTCGAAGTTAATGATAACATCAATAAACACAACAGTAGATTATAGTCTGATGAAAATCCTTACTAAATACTACAGGAGCACATATACAACGTTCAAAAAAACTAAATATGTGTCTTATACAATACATTGATCGGGCCATATTTTATTGAAGACAATTTAACAGCGAAATATGAAAATATGCTGAGAAATCAGATATATTCCCGGCAAAAATACAAGCAATAATAGGTGAACTTTGATCAGATATAAGGATCAGACATATGTTTACTTCACTTCAACTTATTGCACGGTGTGTACCAGTTCAGAGAGTGCAGGAATAAAAAACAGACCTATGGTTTCAGCAGGACGGTATAGCACCACATTACGAAAGAGAAAATTTGTAATTATTTGAACACAGTTTTCCCTAACCGATGGATTGACAAAAAAGGCAAGATTGAGCGACCATCACAATCGGCAGATTTATCGCCACTCGATTACTTTTTATGAGATCATCTAAAAAGTAGAGTGTATAAAACGAAACTATGAAAGGGATCTAGAGGATCTTCGTTATCAAATCCTGGAAGAAAGTGCACTAATTAAACCAGACTTCATTAGAAATGCCATGACAAGTTTTTATGATCGAATAGCACAATGTCAAATCGTGATGCGCATTTCGAACAATTACTATGATAAATGAGCATCCACAAAATGTGTCGATTATTTTCCAGGTCTCCAAATACCCGATCTTGATTTGATTGGGTGTTTGCTTCTGCTCGTTAAATCCACAATTTTACCTTAGTTGGCTAGATCACATACACAAGAGATGTAAATCCGATCGGATAACCTCCATGTAATATATCTTGGATAATGTTAATAGGGTGGTACTCTAACATTTAACCTTCATAACACAAAAATTATTTAATGAAAATTAATTTCATTATAGTGTTTTGGAAAGCTCTTGAATTAAAAATTAAGCTACAAGAATAAGCAATAAAAATAGGGAATTTCATTTAAAAAAATCGATTTGACGTTGACGACATAATCCAAGGTCAAACTGATAAGATCAGTAAATAGATCTTTTTAAATCTTACAACTTTTATCTGAAATATTTTTTTGTAAAATTTATATTTTCGAGATATTCAGAGGAATCTTTTTGAGACACTCTTTATAAGAGCAACATTACCATACATAACGGAATACATGAATGTAACATATATGTTACATATAACGTTCATGTTAGTTGAAATTTCCCACTTACTGGACGTTGCAGTTACATAAATATAATATGTAAGTAAAATGTTATATATATATATATAATTGTTACATAGTAATCTAAATATTATATAACGTTTATATAATAATTATATTAATGCATTTTGCTATTTATAAATCCCAGGAGAATATTAGATTTCTAAATTAATTTTTACTTTTTAATAACTGAACAAAATTGCACTGTCAAAATATACTTTATTTACTTTCATCGGCTAATTTTGGAAGCTCACCTTCAAGTCATTATTCATCATATTATCACTATCATTCATTTCAAAATGAAATCGTTTTTTATTCTATATTGTGTGATTTTGTTTTTATGAGAAATAAATCCGCTATGTCCATTTGTCGGCGTGGAGTTTTAGTGAAGAGTTTAATTTATATAATATCAAAGTACTTTAATACTTCTTACATCTTACCTTATATAAACAATAAATTAACGAAAGGACTTTCAAATAACAAAAAACAATGAGTAAGGCAAATGAAAATCAAGAATAGTTGATGCAACAATAAATTAGTTATATTATAAATGTTTCGATTCATCTTCGAGTCATCTTCAGTAATGGTGTCGTACAAAAATGTAACAATGAAATTTACAATGTATCTCAAACTCCGAGTGGAAGCCGAAAAATATATCCCAAAAATGTGTCATTCACACTGGTTGCAAGGCCAAGTGGCTTAAAGGATATTAAAAAGTGCAACGGAGTGACACAATATTTAAGTAGTAGAAAATAGATTAATAAAATAGAGGAAAATAGGTTTTTTCAACTTATCGATATGGAATCAAGAAATATACGTGGATTAGTCATGTAATTTTAATAAAAATATAATAAATTAAGTCAACTGTCAAAAGTTAAAAAAGCGAATCACGTTTTTGAAGTTGTCAATACGATGAATCAAGTCGTAATGAAAAATAAGCTAAATTAACAATGCACAGCAAATGAACTCATATATTTCGAGTAGAAACTCGATGTCGGACGGCAAATTAAGGCCAGTTTGTTTATATGTAACATTTCAGAAGATTAGTTCTTTTACTCTAAAAACATTCTGTATCAATTATTTCTACACATCATTCCAATTAAAATTATGATTGTGGTTCGTCCTATGCTCAATAACCGAACGAGTCGTCGTGTTTCTACTGATATGGTTCTTATGTTCAGTAATTCGTGTTTCAAGTTATCCGGTTTGTCCAACATAGGATGCATCACAATCTTTACAAGAGATTTTATATACAACATTTTTATCGAGAATTTTGGGAGTCCTTCTTTGTGTGTCCTTTAATATATCTTATTTGTTGAGACTAAAATATGAGATTTTTGTATCAAAATCTATAATTGTTCTTTTAAATTTTTCTGAAATTTCTGATGTGTAAAGTATAAATCATTGAGAATGGGAATCTTTTTTTGTAATGTCATTTTTATGTTGGATTCTTATTGGTTTCTTAAACAGATATTTTAGTTTTTTATTTATAATGTCAAATATAAAATTCAAGAGGTAATCATTACTAATTAGTGTATCTATTACAAAACGTATCTGTTACTAATTTTTTTGTAAAATTTAGAGTGCAAAAGTAAAATAGCTCTATACGTCATATCCATAATAGTGCCCTGTTTCTGAGTGAGAGGGTACTGAGAATAAAAATTCAAATATTTCCCTGAAAAAATAGATTTGTGAAACCAATCAAATTCAAAATTATTTTTATTTTTTGTAATTGTAACAGCCAAAAATTGAGTTTATTACCTTCAACTTCTATTGTAAATTGGAGCCTAAGAAATGAGTTAAACATATTCAGAATATCTTGAATTCTATTCGAGGGAACCACTATAGCGATACCATCGACACATCTAAAGAGTAGAATTATAAATCCAACTTCTTAAGCAACTTCTCCTCTAACAAGGGAACATAGGCAACCCTCCGCCTCCGATTTTGCTGATTTTTTGGATATGTTGTACCTTATCGAAAAATAAGAGACACGTATTTTTTTTTTGAAAAAGTTATTTAGGGAGTGAAAACCATTCTCAAAAGTCACTCCCAAAAACAGTTTTCTGAAGATATTTTCGGTTGTAATTGAAATTTTTCGAAAATTCAAATGGCATTCGTTCGTCACATCAAAAGTCTAAAAAAATCTAAAATCTATAATACTACCTTCAGAAAACTGTTTTTGAAGGTGGTTTTCATCCCCTAAATAGCTTTTTCCGCAAAAAAAAAATACGTGTTTCTTATTTTTCGATAAGCTACAACATCCAAAAATCAGCAAACTCGAAGGCGGAGGGTTACCTATGTTCCCTTGTAAGTCGCATAATACGAGATACGCTATAACGGGAGACAGAAGAGAATCCATCACGTCCCAAAAGTCTTTATTTATAAATGTAATTGTTAAAAATGAAATATGTGGAATTTAGGACTAAAAATATTATCCTGATAAATTCATCTTTAGAAACATCACATTCATCTGCAATAAAATTTCAGCGATTGCAATTTAATTGCCAAGTCAAGAGGGATATTAGTAAAAAGTGAAATAGAACAAGAGAAATTAAAACAAAATTTTAATTAATCTGTAAATTAAATCATTTGTTAACTAACTGAAAATTGTTGTCAGTATGGCTAAAAGATTTCAGAATGTTTTTAAAAATAATTCTATATAAAAATAAAACGTAAACATGTGTAAAAATAAAAATAAACATAATGTAAAAATAAGATTATATCGGACTGTCAATCAATAAAACTTTAATCTTAAAAAGGCAACTCTGTTTATGAATTTTAGGAAGCCCAGCTCTCGTTAGAATCTGATCACTACACATAAGTTGTTTGTAAGTGAATGTTATAACGTATTTGTCCCTCCAACTACTAAGAAGATCACGCAAACTTGCAATAATTTGCCTTGTGGGATCTTTATTCAGATTAATGTGTTTTGATTTATAATTTTATTAATATAAATGTCCTTATCGCAATAGTTGAATTGCCTTTATCAGCTCTTGTGAAAATAACATTGGAATCGTTTTTTAAGAATTGTTTGGTAATTTTTAATAGGTCAAATAATTTTTTACTAAAGGATTATTGTGAGAAGAAAAAGATGATAAATTATTAATAATGGAAATAATTCGGTTTCTAATCATCAGTTAAATGACTGGGGAAAATTTATTGAGATTATATTCAATGTTTTGTATGTATTCAAAAATAGTTTTAAATTATTTGACGGTAAAGAAAAATTGTCACCTAATTGAAAAAGACATAGTATTTCTTTAGGAATTATCATGGAAGATAAATTTATGAACCAATTATTTTTGACTGTGTAAAGGAAGGAACAAGGAGAAACGATAAGGAAAGGATTAAGACTTATTTCAAAGAAATGCGTCAAATATGATTGATTGAATTAATTGAAAAAATCGGTGTATTGTTTGTGGGATGCTGTATATTATTTGAAGGCTCGAATTATTAGACAAAGAACAATAATAGTGAATTTGTTTAATTATTTTGTAATTATGTTATTTTTCAGTTTTCAAATTAATCAATCCAATCTTTTTCAATGTCGATAAGTTGAAAAACCCTATTTATTAATCTATTTTTATCTTTTAAATGTTATGTCGCTCCGTTGCAAACTTTTTAATATCCTTTAAGCCACTTGGCCTTGCAATCAGTGAGCAATATATTTTTGGGATATTTTTCGGCTTTCACTCGAAGTTTGATACATTGTCAATTTCATTGATAAGATACATTGTTACGTTTGTGTACACTATTACTGAAGATGACTCAAAGATAAGTCGACGTATACATTTATAGTATCATTTATTTATTGTTGCATCTCACTAGATGTGCTTAACTCTCATTTGTCTTATTCACTGTTTTTTATTATTCTGTTATATAATATGTTATATTATTTTGCTATTATCTTATAACGAATAAACAAAAAATGTAACAATTATATAACTGTGTAAACTATATATAAATGTAATAATTATCGTAAATGTAATAGTTATATTATGGATATATAATAAAATACATAATATAACATAGACATAACATTTGTTATATCACATGTTATTTCTGCGTTATTGTGTATTTGTTGGATTACATTTGATTCCTAGCTACATTTTCATTATTAGTTCTTATCATTATTAGTTCTCTCTCTGTCTGCTAAAAGTGACTTTTTTGTTAAAAAAATAACAAAGATTTTTCCCGCCACATTAGATTAGATCTACTATATTAGATCTACCATATTGGTTTGAATTTTAAAATTTTGACTTGATTTGATATCTGTAGAAATCTATAAAATCTTTATAAAATTTGAGTTATTTTTAAGTCATAATTTAATTTTTTTTAATTTGATTGATTGACACCGTATTGGATCTGCCATTTTGTTTTTTTAAATTTTAATTTCAGATTTGTAATCTCAAAACCTATATACTGAGATTCAGCAAAATATGTAAAAAAAAATTGTACAAAGATTAAATATTATATTGGTAATATCAAATTTCCGGTTCAAATGATTTCAGGAATTTATCATGAGCACTTGGCACGATAAATTTAAAAATCTTATTATGCCAATGAGAAATTACATGGAAGTTTTATATAAATTTTTAATTCATATTAAATTGGGAGAAAGTTTCGAATATCTCATATTTGTTCAGTTATTATTATTACAGGACAAAATTTTTCTTTAATTATTTCTTATTTTATATCAGGAGTGGTAGTGTCTCGGGTGTCAAGTATACTATATACGTATATGACTTCCGAGACCAGCCGTGTGTATTTTACCCGGCGAATTACGAGCACCTGAGATTATAGGATCTCAATAATGAAATAACTGAATCGATCAAGTTCTAAATTAACTCAATCGATAGCTTGGATTCGAATTATATCACAAAAATATTTTTATTTTTTCTCTATGTGCTCTACGAGCAAAGATATTACGACGCAAGTCCGATTAAAAAATTTTTATTTTAAGAAACGTCATTGTCGTCTTTTGTATGGTTGTAATTTCCATCGCGAGAGGCGCTAGCGATCGAATCCAAGTCTCTGCTATGATATACGAATACGAAAGTGAGCAAGGAAGAAAAAAAATGAGCGAGATAGCGTGCATTGCTTTTTTCGCGCGTCTAATAGTCACTTCTAATGGCCCCAGCAAACCAGCGCGATGCACGATGCGACACGCGACGCATAATATCGTTTATAGCTTGATATTTAACAATCAAATAACGATATCGAACTGCTTTTGAATTTATTAATTAACAGTTATGAACCAAGCAAGACAGTTACTTTATTCTAATTATTTGTATAACTCAATATTTATGAATCGAATGATGATATCGACTAGTTGCTCTAGCTGATCTCTTCCTTCGTAATGAAAATGCCATACCCATGGCCAATCAATATTCCTGCAAATATTAAATCCTTTTTTCTCATTATTTTGCAGTTTCTAACCTTAGCGGATGACCTGCAGAATAGTTTTGTTTGTATAAATATTAAATCATTTGAAATAAATTGGTATAACAAATATATATAAACATCACGTAACACTTTTGTTGTCATGATACAAATTATTTTTTTTTTAATAAATGTGTAATGTATAATTCATCGAATTATTATTAAACCATTTTTAAAAAATACTTATTATTTAGTGAAATACAACTGCTAAATTTACACACTTTTAGGTTAAAATTTCATAAGTAAAAGGGAGCTTTTTCTTGTTCGTCATTGGTTAAATCTTACGTTTTACGTCATGTGTGTGTCATGGATCTTGCGTCTTGTGCTTTAAGTTTACGGCTTACGGAATTTTATGTGTTATAGCCTTTACCGCCGCCGCCGCCGAACCCCACCATACTCACCTCCGGTGAGAGGAGACCAAAAGATCGCCTGGGCCAATGTTCGGATATGGGTCAGGTTTTTCACGCGCGGTGATTGTGCGGAAACAGTAGCGTTGCTGTTTTATAGGATATAGGTGCCAAAGTGTTGGCGTTCTTTTTGCGGTTCTACGAAGATAAGTTAGCATAAGTCAAGTTAAAAATAATTTGATTATTTTAGGGTATACAAAAAAATTTAAGCAGTAAAATTTAAATAGTAAGCGAATCAGCCAATCACAGTCAAGAATTGAAGGTAAAATGTAAGCGGTAGCAAGTCTAAACTGTTGATTTGCTTACTGCTTAAGTTTGTGTGTGCCATGGCCTTTAACATTCTCTCTTCCTTACTTTATTCCTTTTTAATATTACATTTTTATGTCACATGTAGATTATTAAACTCTCATTTAGAGTATAGTACCGCTCAAAAGTATCAGATCACCCGTCGAAAACATTCGCTAATTTCAAATATCAAGCAATTATCGTATAGAAACGAACAAAATTGCAAATTAAAAAGAAGACTCTCAGCTTTCTAGTCGCATTAAGAGCATCTTGTAGTTATCTATTGACTGGAATTTTTTCAAATTTTTAGGAGTGATTTTTTTTCGTGAATTTTTTTACCCATTTCAATTTTTTTAATACATGGTCAATTTCAATTTTTAATTAAATAAATAATATTACGCGATACATAAAATATTAGGACTTTGTCTATAAAAAATTAATGAATGAAATAGTAATAATTAATTACTTAAAACATATATATGTGTTAATTATATATGTAATTAATTAATTAAAACTTCTCATAAGTCACAAGTTTTCAAAATAAGAGTTATTATGAAAATACCGCATTTTTGCATTAAAAAATTGAATAACTATGCGAAAAAAAATGGTAGACAAAGTTTTAATAAGCGAAATTAAAGCTGAAACTATAAGCTTTCAAATACTTCTTACAATTTTCATCTGCGATCAATTTTACAAAAACGACAACTGTTTTAAATGATTTAAAAAAAACACAAAACCTACGTTAATAAATTTAACGCAGTTCAATGACAAACTGACATATCTATATGATATTAACACGACTAGAAAGCTGTGAAGAATCTCCTTTTTAATTTGCAATTTTGTTTGTTTCTATACGATTGAGTACTGAACTATTGATATTTGAAATTAGCGAATGTCTTCGACAGTGATCTGATACTTTTGAGCGATACTGTACACACACACACACACACACACACACACACTCGTGTGCATGTACGCATGCATACGTGCGTGCGTGTGTATTTTATTTTATACTTTATATTTCTTAAAATTGATTTCTTAAAACGTTGAAACATTAAGACAAATTAACAATCAATGAATATCTTTGTTTTTTTGGAAGTTAATAATTCATTGATGTTGAATCTACTATGCGAAATGAGCGAAACATGAGCGAAAAATCCCACCCATATCCGAACACTGACCTGACCGCCAGTTTGTTTGAATCGGCATTCGGCTGGATATAAACGAGCCGGTTTTTCCGACAAACACCAGACCTGATTCATCTTAACGATTCCATCCGAACTCCTGAAGACCCGTTCAGCAACCATCGCAATCGAGCGTTCTCAATCTCTGTCAAGTGTACCGGACCTTCAAATCTTTACGCCACGAGCGGAGCCGAATGTTCTCGGTTCCCATCGAACGTTCTCGACTCTTTAGCAATCCAGTTTCTACGCCACGAGACACCGAGACCAAGCGTTCTCGAGAGTACCCGACGCTTGTCACCTCCGATCTCTAAGTAACGCCGCACTCGCCGAAATCGTAATCATCACGTTCAAATGCCGGTCTCAGTACCCGCGAAGCGCGCCAACCAATACGAACAGCCGCAGCCGCCGCGCACCCGTCACGCGCAATCGCGCTCCGATTTCGCAACATGCACCGCGCAGACGAAGTCCGATTGCCAGCACATTATTCACGCATTCATAATGACTGATATTGATCGACGATTACCTGTAAACTTAGACCTGTGATGATCCTCGGCACACAACGTTTGTAATGTAAATAGTGTAAATAAACGCATGAGATTTGTTGATTAAAAATTAAAGTGGTGTCTGCAAATCTTCTCCTTACCTCGGATACAATCGATGAGCTTATCCGGCCGCCCGAAAAAAGCCGGACTGGATTTTACTTCAATTGTTTATAAGTAAATATTTAATAGTCAGATGACGATATCGACCAGTTGCTCTTCTATTGAATTTGTTAATTAACAGTTAGACCAAACGAGAACTGTTTCTTTACTTCTGACACGCTCTTATCAAGAGACATGATTTCGCGACGAGTTTATCATATATATGTATAGCGTCGCAAGAACGTGTATCTATATGCGAGCTGGCGAGTTATGAGATTATCGAATCTTAATAACGGCTGTTTATCATTACGATTATTATTATATATTAAGAAAATTTAACAATACAATTTGTATTAAGATAAATAAAATCTCAAAATACATTTACTACCCGGAAAAAAATGTTTCATATATAATTATATAAAATTATATACAATTATATAAAAATACACACACATACACACACACACACACACACAAATTTTTTCTCGTGTAAAAAAATATAAAAAATATAAAAACGCTAAAAATATTATAAATAAAAAAATACTTATAAACTTTAATTAAATTTTAAACAAGACCGCGTATGTGAATTGCAATTAAGTAAAGAATTGACTATGTCAAGGCTGGATTTTGGATATCTAATAATATATTTAAAAAGATAAAACTTAAGTAAGTCTTTTATCGAACAAAAAATTGTTGTATCAAAATAAAAATAAAACCTAAGTGGTAATGTCATTTATTTAAAAAAATAAAATCTAAATGATAATATATTTTATTTAAAAAAAAAATAGAACCTTAGTGATACGTTCTTTTATTTAAAAAAAAAAGTAAAACATAAGTGGTATGTATTTCTTTGTATGTATTTCCATTAAAAAATCTTTCTACCCTAAATGGTAATACCTTTAATTCTTTAAAAAAAAAGATAATATTACGAAATTATACCTAACCAAAGTAATACGTATCATTTGTATAAAAAATTTGATATCAATAACTGACATCAGGTTATAATCCCATAAAAATTGCGTTACCTTACTCCAAGTGACACATATTTAAAAAAAGTAAAATCTAAGTGGTATTTCTTTGTATTTCCATTAAAGAGTTTTCCTAATCCAAGTGGTAGTAGTATTAATTTTTCTTTTTTAAATATAATGTTATGAAATTACTCTACTTAACTCAGCGCCAAGTTAATCCTATAAAAATTGCCTTACTCAAGTGATATGAAAAACTTGTACTAAATTAAAAATATAAATGATACATTATCTACACCTAAATGATACATTATCTTTAATTTTTATACAATAAAAACCAAATACGCATTTCTATTGAAGGATCTTATTTTAACTAAAAAAAAATTTTATATTTTCTCTCTCTCTTAGGTTTTATATTTTTAATTTGGTATAAATTTTTTCTTTGAGTACATACCACTTAAGTAAGGTAATGTAATTTTTATGAAATTATAACTTGGCGCCAGTTATTGATATCAAATCTTTTATACAAATCATATGTATCACTTTGATTGAATTAGGTATAATAATTTTGTAACATTATTTTTTTTTTAAAAAGCTACTACCCTTGGGTAGACTTTTCAATGAAAATACAAAGAAATACGTACCATTTATGTTTTACTTTTTTTTTTTTAAATAAAAGAAATTATCACTTAGGTTTTATTTTAATTTGATCTAAAACAGTTTTTTCGAGGAGTACATATATCCAGAATAAAATTTCTTCAAGTCGATTCACGGATATTTACATATAGCAATGACTAAATAAGAGGAAACAACACAGCTATGATCTTATTAAATTAAACCTTCAGCAATTGTTTCATGCGGAAATGCGGATAATAATCTTTCACTGAAATACTTACCGCAGTTTCCGTCGATATATAGTGGTAGACCCATATCTTTAAAAATTTTGATTTGTTCCTGCCTAATGTTTTAAAAATGTTTGTCAGTTTTCTTAAATATTACACAAATTAAAAATATTACATTTCCTATTTTAATATATACTCGTCGAATATCATAGTTTCTACTTTGTTAGCAATTATAGAAAATATTTTATATACTCATTATTGTTTGAAAAATTTCAAACGATGCAAACGATGTAAAAGACGAATGTTATTTTTTTTTTAAAGAAAAATGAAATGTACCTACCTTGGCATTTCAATTCGTAAAAAATAGTCGTATTCACATTTCGTATCGATTTAGCTCGCTGAAGCGCTCGCATTTAGACGCAAACACCAAACACCTTGAAGTTTCTTTTTTTTTCATTTTCACCACTTTATAAAATTTATTACTCTCTCAACACAATTTCGCTTTTCGATTGTGTTTTTCGTTGTCATCAACGAATGTAAAGAATCTTAAAAGGAAGTATATGTATTTCACCTTTACAAAAGTTACATCTAATTGTCCGGCGCGTATATACTCGTTGTTCTCTTATCGACTCTTTTTTCTTTTCCCTTTTCCTATACATATGTATCCTTCTTTCTGCGATCTTATCAACGTCCTTTCCTCTCGCCAGATAACGCGTCGAAACTCGGCCTCAAGGAAAAGAAGAACGCAGAAATAGAATACGCTCTCCTAATTTACTCGTATATAAATAGAAAACTCGTATTAAATAGAACTATATTCTATAAAATTTTCGTGACAATTGAATATACGCATTAATATAAGTAACACATTATTAGCGTAGCTATTATGATGGCTTAACATCAACAATTTTCGTTATCAACAAATTTCGTTAAATCAAATTTCTTCTTTGAAGGAATTTGAAATAGAAGACAAGTATATCACCAAAATATGCGAAGGACAAGAAAAAAGATATAATATGTAAACGTATTTTTTATATACATTTTACGTTTCATTTTTGCTCGTTTTACTTTGAAAAAGGATTAAATAAATCGATTGAAATCGATCGATATATTCGACGAAACTATTGTCGAGAAGAAAGGAACATGTGTATAGTCCCAGATAGCATAGAGAATCCAAAAATAATTCATTTTAAATCTCCGAAATGTATTCTTTTTCCGTCCCACTTCTGATCTAAAAACACTCTTAAGTGTTCCAAAAAATTTCGTTTTTATGTCGTCAATTCTTTTTCAGATACAAAAGGAAATCTTTTTATAGTTTATAAAAATTTACAATAAAATATCGACACAGTTTGTAGATAATATCTCATAAACACAAATATACATATCTCTCAGAAATAATATTATAAGCTTCTAAATTAATTTTTACACAGAAAATGAAGTTGTAGTATGTTGAAACTTTTACCTTTATCTTGGTGTCCAATTTTGAGGGCTTTCTTTCATTATCATTTCATTAAAACACACAATTGAATAGTCTTGTAACGTTACGCCTTTTATTCTATCTTTTATGATTTTTTTACTTACGAGAGTCATGTCCATCTGTCGACAGCATACTTGCGGATGAGTGATTCTTTTTGAACTCATTATGAACAGAAAAAGAATTTCTTTCAGAACAACTTCGATTAACTCCAGAAGTTAAAAGTATACTTCTATGAAATTTTTTTACTTATCGAAAAAAAAATTTTTTTCGAATTCATAACGATCACTGTGTTATCTGGGATCAATCTCCTGGATATACGAAAAGGCACAGAAATGGAGTCGCAAAAGAGCAAGATTGATATCGATGTGCCTGGACAAGCGTCTAAAAGTCATTTGGCCTTCTTTTTTTCTCTTTTTTATTACAATTATTATTTCAATATTTATTCCTTCCTTTGTTATTAATAAAAATCGTACATAGTAGTTTGGGCCGCTGCTTGGCGTCAGATGAATCGACAAGCATCCAATTATAGTAGTAATAGTAGCAGTAGTAGTAATAATAGTAGAGTACTAATAATTGATAACGGTATCATGTGTATGTATATGTGTGTGTGTGTGTGGTGTGTGTGTGTGTGGTGTGTGTGTGTGTGTGTGTGTGTGGTGTGTGTGACCTGTTCTGAATGTGTGTACATGTGTGCGTGTGCGTTTCCGATAAATAACGCGCGCCACTGACGTGGAAATTTCAAATACACGGGCAGGAATTCGCAGGTACACCGTTATGCTCCTTGCTCATGTTTTTGATGTAAAAGAAAAATCCTTTTCTTCTTCTTTTTTCTTTCGCTTCTTCCGTTCCTTCTCCTTTCAAAGAAAATGAGTTTTCATGCGATTTTGATCACTGCCGCTGAAATGTCTTATACGTGTTAAGCATACATTGTGTTTCTGCTGTTCCTCAACTTGCTTGATAACTGGAAACCGATCCAGGATGTGGAGGCAGGACAATCCGAAAGATAAGATGATGCGAGACCGTCAAGCGGACAAATGAAGATAAGAGACGACAAGCGAATAGAAACGCCAATTAAAATAATTAGATAATCCTGAATGGCTACAATAAACTAATCGCGAATACTACACACCAAATTGTTCTAATGCTGGAGACATTCGAAGATACGAATCGAAAGCTTCTGCTAATTTGATCGTATTCTTCTGTCGACGCAATGGAGAAGTCATTGCTTCTTTCCCTTTCTCTTTTTTCACTATTTCATAAGAAATTTCACTATTAAGAAATTAACAGAATGGTCTTGTAAATACATCAAATTATTAGAATTTAATATATCTATTAATATTTAATATTAAAATAGTGATAAAATAGAGATATTTAATAATCACGAAACACTAAGTATTAATATTTTTCGTACAATCGAAATCAGGTCACCATTTCTATACAAATATATAAACTAATCAAGAAATAAATTTACTTCTTCACTCACTTGTTCCGCTGCTATTTTCTGCTCGAATGTCTCACGAATCAGTAGGTTCGACAGACTTCCTCGAGAATTCTCGCTATCGATATACCTGCGAATGTATCTGCCGTGTAAAATTTTTTTATTCTTGCATGCATTTGTAAATGAAACAAATACGTGTATATGTACGTGTGTGTATGTGTATACGCTGATGTGAATGTGTCCTTTTTCTTCCTTCTCTCTCTAGCACTCTTCTCCTTTCTCTATTCTTCTCTCTCTCTTCCTCTTTCATTCTCTCTCTCTCTCTCTCTCACTCACTCACTCTCTCTCACCGTCTTGTCGATAAAAATCTCAGCAGTTTATGACACATCGTTCGCGCCATTTTGTTTTATTCTTCTTACACATAGCAATAATAAAGACAGTAAATAGCTAAAAGGACCATATCGATTCTTGGGGAATGGGGGAGGCGGTCAGGATTGCGGCCAATCCATGCCGTATCACCCATTGCCGCATGCTCGCCCGCATTGTCATCATTTTATCATTATTATTATCGCCGCCGCTTTTATCATTGTTATTGTTATCGCCATCATCATCATACCTCCACTCTTGCTACCTTGTCACATCCTCTTTCTCCCTTTCATATGTCATGCACGCGCGTACATATTCTGTTTGCACCTCTCCCTCTCCCTCTTTCTCTGAAATTTTTTTTTCTACCTTTTCTTTTTCTTGTTATGTCGCTGTTATTTTCAAAATTTGTTTTAGCGATTATTATCATTCATGTGTTCTCTCGACACACACACACACACACACACACACACACACACACACACACACACACACACGCGCGCGCGCGCGCGCGCGCGCACACACACTCTCTCTCTCTCTCTCTCTCTCTCTCTCTCTCTCTCCTTCTCTCTATCTGCGCACGCATTTATTTTTTGTGTCCTATGAAAAAGATAAGCACACAATAGTTTATTAATATTTATTATCATTACTTCTCTCTCTCTCTTTCTCTCTCATATTTAATTAATGTGTAAATTATGTGTGTTGTTCGTTTCAGTGAAATGTCGTGTAAACGGTTACAAAGCATATCGCGTTATCTCTCTCTCTCTCTCTTTCTCTCATAATTTTTCATACTTTCTCTCTCTCTCTTTCTCTTCCTTTCTGATATCTGTCGATCGATTATTGATGTGTCTTTCGTGCACGCGTAAAACTATCGTTGCGTGAACAAAGCAATTGTGTACACTTCGAGTGTAAATATATGATAAATATATGATACAAAAGATCGATCATTTTCGCATACACTATATTATTTTCGAACAATATTTCATACGTTCTTCAAATGGTGACGAAGCAATTATCTCCGATAAATTCATTATGACTCGATTTCAGAAGGAATCGGTACTCTTCCTTTTCCAGAAAAAAGTCGGACGCGTGTAACGCAAGAAGTGGAGGACGATGCAACGTTGCATTCAAAGTTGTTCGTTTCAAATACATACTGGAATGAATCTTTCCAATGCCAACATGTAATGGCGAGGAGGCTGACTGTACGAGAATGACAGCTATGTGAATCGGAGATATTTGCCTTGCTTTACCGTTAGATATTAAAGCGAGCAAACGTCTCGAACTCATATAGTTGTCACTTTTGCACAGTCGGTCGCCCCTACCACTTCAAGTCAGGCCTTGTTCAGATATATACCAGTACTAAAAATCTATAGTTCACGTTATGTATACTATAGATTTTCAGTACTGGCAGTGTATATCCGAACACGACCCCAGTATGTGAAGAGCTCACTGCGACGCACGTCACGATCACGGTTACCACCTTCAAATTAGTATTCCGTCGGAAGTTGATTTTCAAAAGAAAGATCATCAAGAAGTCATTATTTCTGGATATTTTTTTCAAAACTGAAGAAAACTCCAATTGACTGGCATTCTTTGATGTCATTTTATTGTGTATAGTGCGTATCCACACTATTCCCAGCAAATACAATATTACATGTAACATATATGTTAGTTGTAACTTCCTACTCAACAATGTAACTGTTACATAACACGTGTGTAGTAACATTGTTGAGTAGAAAATTACAACTAACATATACGTTACATGTAACATTGTGTTTGCTGGGTTACTTCCTTGTAAAAATAGGTCAAAATTCAAAGCAATCAACCGGAGATTTTTTCCGTCAGCCGAAGAGCCGGAGATTCGTCGAAAGGGCCGAATCTCCGATTGGAAATCGGAGAGATGGCAACCGTGATAACCGATCCATTGCTATTCGCCTTTTCGATGACAAAAGCGCGCAGATTCCAAACTTCATTTGCGAACCTCACTGTTGCTGAATTCAATAGTGAGGTCATCGCAAAGAACTATCACGCACATTTTTTTGTGCTCTCGCTCGCATTCTCGCTCTTTCGAAGAACCGCTCACGCGCTACATCCGCTCACAATGTCGATGACGTCTCGTAACATGCGTCGCCAACTCAACATGGGTGGCGGTATTGGTTCCTTCATCGTCGAGGTCGCCATCGATCCTTGTCGTCTCTTCTCGCGACACATCGGCATCTCGGATCTTTTTCGCGCGTCACGACCATCGAGACTCGCGTTGCTGCACGATTATACGGAGGGAGCAGGTAGAAAACAAATGTGGCAATAACATCGATATCGGTATCGATAACACGCCGAAATTTCTCCGCGATATCCGACGCTTGTGTCGCGCGCGTCATAGAACATGTCATGACAGAATACGAGACACGTGTACTTGCGAGATTCACACGTAGATGCTTAAGTACGTATACGTGTATGACCGAGAAGAAGGAAGAGGAGACGCAAAAGAAGAGGAGAGAGGAAACAAATTTAAACGAATGGCAATAGAGAGCGCGGGGAAAAAAGGAGAGGGAGAAAAGGGTGCGTCATTGTTTACGTATGGTGCGTGCGTGTACTCAGTAAAAACTCGCGCGTGCCTTCCTCCCATTCTCTACGTCGCATTATAGAAACGAAGATTGAGAAGAAGAACATGATGATTGGAGCAGTATGATAGTTG
Source organism: Cephalotes varians (assembly GCA_037157785.1). Taxonomy (NCBI): domain Eukaryota; kingdom Metazoa; phylum Arthropoda; class Insecta; order Hymenoptera; family Formicidae; genus Cephalotes; species Cephalotes varians. Next base: position 583,563 of record JANQDE010000090.1, read on the forward strand.
TTGTTCTCTGTTGTGTGTCTGTTGTTGCTGCTGCTGTTGTCGCTGCATCGTGGATCGCGCGGCAGGGCGTGCGGCAATTCTGGCTTTCTCGTGCGGCATGGCGCATGTTCCATTCGCTGTTCATTAAAATAATCGATCGTATCGTTTATTATTAATATTAGATATTTGTGTTGGGTCCCAGAGGTTACTGTAACAGAAGATTAAGTCGCAAGTTAGTCGGCTATAGGATGCTATTAAGGCTCCTATCCACTCACCACTATTACCTCAATTTATAACATCACAGGATCACAAAACAAGGATCAAGAAAACACACAATAAAATTTCTTGCAAGTTATATTCAAATAAAAATATTTTTCAATAAAACAACATTTGCAATTGATAGAATAGACTCATAAAATATATCAAAAACTATCTTTTCATTTCAAGGGGGAATTAGATCATATTTATTTCTATATATTAATTTGTTTATCATAACTGTAAACATAATTTATTTTGTGTGCGTGTGTTTTTGATTATGCATAATTTATTTCTAAATATACAGTTATTTATTAATTAACGAAACAAAAGGAAAATTTTTGCTATTTTATAAATCGGTTGTATCGATTGTAAGTGTTGTTTTATTGAAATATATATTTCCTTTTTAATATATTTTGCAAGAATTTTTATTGTGTATTTTCTCTCTCTCTTCTTCTGACATCACAATTTGAGATAGTGGTGAGTGAACAGGAGTTTTTAAGTTTACATTCGTTTTTGCACCCATTCATTTTTGCGTGCGGTAGTAAAGTTATAATATGTGGGGAGAAAAAAGCTTTGCGCTATTTTAATTTCATTTCAAGAAATATAAAAAAATGTAATTAATGAAAGAAAACTCATGTAACTACAGTTTAATTTAAAAAAGCATTAAAAAAAAATATTTTTTCTAATTTTATTGATGCGCGATTATAATTTCAAAAATATTCTATTATTCACAATTTTGGAAAATTTGAAGTAAAAGTTAAACTGAAAAATAACTAAAATATAGTTTTTATTTAAAAAAATAAATAAATTGTCTTTTGCACATTTTAAGTTACATAGAGTGAATCACCTAATTCGAATAAAGTTCAATGTTTTCACTGAAAATAGTGTTTTTACTTGTTTTTGATACAAAAAATGTCAGAGAAAAACATTATTTATTTGAAAGAGATAAATACTATTAGCGAATTCGGTTAGACACACTAGTGCGCATTGGTGCACATTAAAGCAATACACTAACTTAATCTGAATGTAAAAGTAAAATATCTCGAATAATAATACCTAAATATAAAATACCTAATACATATTTTATCAATTATTAATAAAGTATTGAAGATTTCGTGGCTCATTTTTATATTAAATACATATCTTTACATTAATTTATGTACAACGACTTTAATGTGCACCAATGCTCACTGAATGCGCCTAATCGAATTCGTTATATGAGCAAACAATATTTTTAAAGTCAAATTTTTTGAAATTTCAAAATTATCGCCACTTTTTAACTCTTATATACACACTCGGCTACCCGGGTACCCCCACTTATACCTGAAAAGGATACTCCAGCTACTCTTCACAAGAATCACAGTTATCAAGTATAATAAAAAAAAAAAATTTCCCATCAAATGTAACACTTATATAAAAAAAATCGAAAGTGGGTATCCGGATACTTCGGATTAAACAATGTCGAGAATTCCTGGTGTGTACATAAGAATTAAAATGGAATAATTATGATTTTTTTTACATAAGATTCTTCTAATTACTCTACTCATAAAATTATTAAAAAGCAAAGTTATCAAAAAAGTTCAAGATATTTTATACTTTTTTCTGATATAATTTGACATAAAATATAAAATATCTCGCAAATTAATTTTTTATAACTGTACCTTAATATTTTTATGTACAAAATAATAAGATAAATTAATTGATAAAGAAAACACATTGCTTTTCAAAAAATTATGTAATTTGCAATATATAATTATATATTTTTTTGGAAAGCAACTGTATTTTCATAAAATTATTATTTTATCAAAAGCTACAAGTGAAGTTGCAAGAGAGAGAAACTGATTTTTTTCAAATTATAATTAAAATTCAGATTGAGTTTATTTCAGAAAAAACAAAACCAATTAAATCATACGAAAAAAGTATTTTAAAAATTCGAACATGTTAACTTAATGATAAGAAAAAAGAATAAAGATATAAAGATAAGTAGCTTTGTTCTATGATTTTTTTCGCAACTGCAGCTTTCTCTTTAATCCTTTGATGTCTATAGACAAGGCATTAATTGTCGTTTTCTTTCATAAATATTATTAAAATTGTCTGACAATGGTTTTTTTGGATTTTTGAAGATCAAAATTCGAATTTTTAGTAAAAATGTTTTTAAAATTTACTATTGCAAAGTAGCTTCGAGAATTACAAAATTATTCAGTATTTTATAAAATAAATGCGAAATAAATTTTTTTAATAACTGTAAAGGAATACGAGTACATAAGTTTGAAATTATTTGATATCACAGCAAACAATATAAATTACATTGAAAAGTGCAATTTATTATTAAATATCTTTATTTATAGAAATATGATTTAAATATTCTAAAATGAATTTAATCTGCTGTTAAAGCAAATATGTTCTACTGTCAAACTAACCATTTGTTATTATATACTAAAATAACTTACAAAGACTCAGCATAAAATTATTTTCAACAAACAAAATTTATATTCTCAACCAATGTTTTTACTTCCTACATAGGGACTAATGATATTTGCAAACTGTGTTCTCCAAAATCAAATTTTTTTTTTCATACAGGGATCATATATTTAATAAATTCATATTTTTTTATGACTGATAACGGAAAGTTATTCGTATTTTGTGCACTCGTTTATAAATAAATATTGAACAATTATCTATGAAAATGAATGAAGAGATGTCTTTCAATCTTAAAAAAAATGTTTATCATCATTATGATGCTACTTAGAGAATGTTACGAACGAACAAGTATGACATGATTAGTCATCGACGTAAGCTGATATCAAGCTAAAATACTCGTCGAGAATCATCTGTGAGTCACACAGAATTGATGTATCGTTTCGCGTATCATTGCGTCGCGTCGCCTGAAAATCGAGCGCCGAACTTCGTCATATTACTAAAATTTTTCATTCCTGGTTTGTTCGATCGAAAAGATTCTGATAACTTCGATAAAAATATAACACTGGTTTATAAAATACTAATGGTGGAAACCAATTGTAGCTAATTATTCTGAATATTATAAAAATGGAATAATGTAAAAAATCCAAACATTAAAATTAAAATTAAATTAATTTATTTATTAATTTATTATTAATTTAGCCGAGCAATTACATTGATTTAACTGAAATTAAATTAACTTCAGGATCAAAAAATTTTTTCTTAAATGTGTAATGTAATTTTGAAGACAAATATATGTCTGTATTTCTGTATGAAAATCTCTTATAATATTTTCTATCGTAAATCTAACAATTCGATAAATTAAACACTTATAGCATCTATGAGTTCTAGATTCATTCATTGTTTTTTAATATTCTTAAAAATAATCATATATAAGAAATAATTCTTTAATCAACGTTGCCAAAATTATCGAAATTGTCTTTTAATTGCGTAACGAATGATGAATCAATGATTGGAAAAATTGATATCTTCTTGTAAGTCATAAAATTTTAATTTTTTTTAATTTTTAATTTTTAATTTTTAATTTTTAATTTTATTTGGAAAAACATTTAATAATATGTAAAGAATATTTTAAAATATGCTATTCTTTTAATAAGATATTCTCTTAAGTTAATTTGGACTTATGTTTAATGAAAATATTGAAAGGTTATTGCAATTTTCAAAATTTTTTTCTGCGTCATATATGTTCATAGCTAAGCTTATTATTTATATTTATAATAAATATTGTTAATATAAGCACCATTTATAAAATTAATTAGATAATAGTTTTGATATCCATTTATCTTACGGAATCGAACGCCTCAAAGATTCATAAAAAATACTTTTTTTCGAATGTATAATTCGAAAATTATATGTTATTTTTCTTAAAAAAAAATTTAACCAAGATTGACTAAAAAATTTGTTATTTAAAAGACATTTAGTTATTTTAGAACGTCCTGAGTTAGTGTGCGTATGTATGTGAGTGTGTATGTGAGGAGGAGGCGCATATATTAATAATTAAATTATTTATTATTTATAAATAATCACAGAGTGATCCATCTAACTCGGGCATCTTAAATATCTTTGTTTATTCTAAGTAATAAGAAAAAATTGAAGCTAAGTATGATAATTTAAAAATGAATTTCTCGATATATCTTCTATGTTAAATATTTTAATAAACTTTGGATTTTTGATAATCTTATCTCAATACTTTTATATACAAAATGTTTGGAAGAATCATATGTATCATGTAAAAATATCATAATTCCATTTTAAAAAATCGAATTGCTTTTGAAATTATTTTTATGCACATAAGAAAATATTATTGCCATGATATTATGTGCTCTATAAAAAAATCTTGTAACTTTAATTATTTTCTATTTATTTTATAATAACAATGTAATATTTGAAATATTTGAGTGTAGCACTTAAATATAACATTCTGTATAAACTAACTTGAGTAATAATTATAATTTTAAATTTTTCAAAAATTAGTAAAATATTTCGAAACTTGAAAGTGACAGTTCAATTTTTAATTTGCATTACAGGACAATTGTTTGTAACGTGAACAACTTCCAGAACTATTTTATATTGTCAATTACTAATTCATGGTTAGTTAAACCAAATACGTTCCATTGTGTAGCTATTCCGTTCGTAAGTGTTATTGTTTTGTTCGCATAATAGTGCATATCGTATTTCGATTATCGGAACGCGATATACCGCGATCACCGCGCGCATGTATATATGTATGCACATAACCGCAGCTTATTCGGGTTCGCATACAAGAATATATCGGTGCGAAAAACAATATCTGTGCTGACAAAGCTGTCACTTGCGACCACACGAGCATGTTGAATCGAATAAAATCAGTTTTACGTCAGTATATTTTTCCGCTCTACAGAAGCTCGACGAAACTAATATTTGACGATTTACAAATATGATATAATGTACATAAAAATATATATAAAAAAAACTAAAATGTAAGACAAAGTGTCTATTAGAACAAAGATTCCTCGAGAATTCTATGATTTTTTTTAGAGAATTTTATTTTTAAAATTTTCAGACAATACTGTTTACTCACTACTATTATCAGATTGTGATATCAGAAGCAAGAAAGAAATATACAATAAAAATTATTACAAGAATTATTACAAAATATGTTAAAATAAATTTGTTATAAATATATTAAAATAAATATATTTAAACTGGAAATATGTTTCAATAAAGCAACATTTACAATCGATAGAACCAACTTATAAAATGTACTAAAAATTCTTCTTTAATATAAGAAATGTCGATTTTGCAGTAGTCTGCGGCGAATCTTGCCTAATAATAATTTGTAAATTTTAAAATCTCCTGCTCACGCAAAGTGTGCGCCGCATATTCGTCGGTTTTAAAACACAATCCTTACATAAAACCGGAATAATTAATATATCACATATTAAATTGACGAACAATTTAATAATTTTGACGCTCACATCTAAAGTCCTTCCTTCCCGAAAAAACTATAAAAAGTTATTGCGAAAAATAGTTAATAATGATTCAATTCTTCTCTTTTGTTTTGTTAATTAATAAATAATTTATATGAAATAATAATAATAATTGTGCATAATTAAAAATGACATAAATTTACGTTTACAAATATAACTGTCAAAATTAATAATATATAAGAAATAAAAGTTATTTAATTCCTTTTCTTGAATAAAACAAAAAGATAGTTTTTGATACATTTTATAATGTCTATTCTATTGATTGCAAATGTTTTATTAAAAAATATTTCTAGTTGAATATAATTTATAAAAAATTTTATTGTTTTTTCGCTTCTGACGTCATAATTTGAGATAATGATGAATAAACAGGAGCCTTAAACATTTATAGATGCAAATTTAAAATAAGATGTTTGAGTGTAGAAGTACTTAGGTGTAACATTCTGTATAAATTAACTTAAGTAATAATTATAATTTTAAATTTTTCAAAAATTACATTAGTAAAACATTTCGAAACTTGAAAATGAGTTTAATTTTCATCACAAGATAATTGTTTTATTATTTCATCTTTTTCCTTTATAATATATCCTTTACAATCGTGAGACGAGTAAAAGATTCATTTCAAATCAGATAATTGGTAAAACTATTGAAAAAGAATATATACTTATAAAATAAATATTTCATATATGGAAAGAACGATTTGCTGAAGTATAAAAATTTAGCTAGATACAGATCTGAATATAATTTTGTTAGACTATCAAAATAATTATGCAGAAAAAATGAAGACAGACAATATTTATTGACAAAAATGATGCGCGAATGAAATAGGCACGCACCTTAAGCAGTATATCCACCACAGGAACATAGAGCAACATTTGTGTTTTTATTGCCTATTTCCGTAAAAATTACATATATGTTTTTCGATGTTCCATTGTTGTCAGGGATAGAAACATAAATTGTCTGTTTTCATATAAAAGTGATAAAATCAAAGGAAATATAGACAATAATAGGCAATATTCTATTTCTAGAATTTGTATTGTTTGAGTGGAGACGCTCTATCACATTCTATCAAGTCTTAGTTAGCAAAATAAAATGAACAAAAATATTTCTAACTAATATTTTTATTTATTGCTAAAAAGTTGGCAAAGAAAAACATTTGTTGCTCTGAAAGTTTTCTTTAAAAATGATATGTTTCGCTAAACGAAAATTAAATTAGCAGAACAATATGTGTGTATATATATATATATATATATATATATATATTTAAATAATGTATATATATATATATATATAAAACAACAAAATTATATATAACAATAACATTATATATAACATAAATAATTTATTGCTAATTTGTTGCTACCAAATATATATATATACTGATCGTTGTTCACAAAACAAATCTAATGTAATAGTGAAAAATCTTTCAGCGTGCAATTCTAAAAGTAAACTCAGAAAAAATTTGTTGCTCATTTTTTAAATTTAATACTGGAGTATGTCTGAATTTTTGTTCTCAAAATATCCAAATTTTTAATTTGATGCTCATGATCTAGGGATACTTGACCTTTTATAATTTCCTACATGCTATTTGAGTCATTTCTTTCGCCATTCTTTCAAAAACTATCTCTGATCTTTGTTAAACTTGAGAGTAAAATACCTTTCGAGCAGAATCAATCGATATTCCTATAGTTGAAGCGCTATAATTTGTCGCTGAAATGTAAAATTTCATATTTTCAAGGGAAGGCGGGGGTACAAAATCTGAAACTTCACATTTTAGCAATACAAATCTGCTAACGGTACTTTACTTTTGAGTAAAGTTATTTATTTTACCTATTTACCTAACAATTGAATTTTATTGGAGTTGTTTCGTGAGGAATAGGTCAATATATTACCTTTTTTTAGATGGTACAAATTAATACAAATTAAATTCTTTGTTTTTCTATCCTTGGTTTCTTTTTTTTCATCCTATTAGTTTAATATTAAACTAACAGCATTATCATTTTTTTCCTAATGGCATAAGATGCAAAATTTTTATTGGTGATATAAATTAGTACAAAATAGATACTAAATAATTGAATAGGTTCGATTTTGAATAGGTTTGATTTTGCTTATTTATTCCTGCTAGTTTATTAGAAATAAGAAATTTAAACGAACAACAAATTTCTTCTGATAGTTTACTTTTGTAATTGTCTGCAAGCTGAGAGGTTTTCTGCTATTGTTTATACTTGTTTTGAGAGCAATGTAATCGGGACTAATATATTTTATGAGCAATAAATTAGCAACAAATTCTTATCTTATTTTTATGTGTAATTTCGTTGTTTTATATATATATATATATATATATATATATATATATATATATATATATATATATATATATATATAGAGAGAGAGAGAGAGAGAGAGAGAGAGAGAGAGAGAGAGAGAGAGAGAAAATTCTGTTAATCTTCCTTTAGCGGAACATCAAGTTTTAAGAAAACTTATGAAGCAATAAAATTTTTCTTTAGCAATTTTTAGCAACAAATAAATAACAAATAAAAATATTAGAAAAATAAAAATATTAGAAATATTTTGCTCATTTTGTTCCGCTAACTTATAAATCATCCTATCACTTGATTGTTTCAATCTCGATAATGTCATTTACGTTCTTCAGATAGTAACATGACGTTTAATTGAACAAACGATAATATAATTAAATTGATCGAATTATATATATCCTGATATGTTCTGTTAAAAGGCCATATTTCCTCAAGGAATTTGTAAAACGTAACTCACTCCACCATACTCATTCTCTCTTTTGAAGGCTTGGTTTCATTCGCAATTTATGCTTTCTTCTCTTTTTTTTTGTCTTTCGACTGAAAATAATATAAGCTGAAGCAGCTGCTGCAAGAAATTCATCTTTTTCATCTCCACATCACATATTTGAAATATGTAACTTTGATTTGATGGATACAATAAGTGCGGAAACAAAATATTGCCTTAATAACTGGAACAAAACTAATACGCTCCTCCAAATTGAGTTTATTTGATGAAAATAAACATGCAATAAGAAGCAAACATACACTAGTAGAAACAATAGATTTCTACTAGTTAATATAAGTCTTGTCTCTAGCAATAAAAAAATTCTCAATGTTCCTTAGTTAATATGTAGCTTGACATCTTCACATTTCTCTCCAAATATAGAGGCCACTAGGAAAATTAACGGAGCCGACTGAAACTCGAGATCCTTTATTCTCATTCTTAGCAATTCTAACATTTAGAATGACTGTTCCACTGTTCTCATAATTATTCCGGTCTTAAAATACTTCACTTGGCCCTATGATTCTTTTCATTTTCCTGCAATTCGACTATATCATATTTGTCCTCGAATATGCTTATATAGATTATAAAGTCAAAGTCATCTCAAGCAACGCTCGAGTGATTGGCACACACTATCGTATTGCCTACTGTCTTCAAAGTGTATTCGGAAATCATCTTACTCGCACTCGTCTTTACTCCAATTGTACTTTCTTACTCAGAATGCCGAGATTTTTACACTCAGCTATTCCGGATGTGACTCTCCCAGAGTAACTCTACACTGTCCCTAACAATGTTATATAACACATGTTATATTACATTTACATTGTTGAGTGCGAAATTATAACATAGATGTAATTGATACTCGTTGATTGAGCGCTCACTGAGCAGCTAAGCTAGCAATTTAATGTAATTGACTGAATCTAAAAGTAAAAACAGAATAGGATAAGATCGCGCCTACAAAATTAGGGTTCGTCCAGAATAAATGATTAGAATGCTCAAATTGATTGCTAGAATGTCAAAACTTTTTGCAGCATTGTTCATCACTTAAGTTTCCTACACAATTATTTTAATGTCTAACAAAATTATTATTTTTAGGTCTACCTAAATTTTTAGATAAAATTAGTAAAATTTTAGATACTTAAGTAAAATCGTTCTTTCTACCTGTTGCATAAGATTTTTACGTTTTATTTTCAAAAAGTATAACAAGAAAAAGTAGAATTGACTATAAACAAAAATGTGCTATTAAATCTTCAAGAAAGTTTTAGCTGAATTTCTGAAAACAACTCATGAATTTTGACAGAAATACTTTAAATGTCAAATAAATGTCCTTAAATGGAATCTTGCTAATCTTTTCGGTATTCATTATTTTTAATTTATTATTTTAGACTCATTCACTTAATAAAGCAATGATAGATATATTTAATAGATATATTCGGTTATTATTATTTGTCTTGAAAAAATGTCTTGAACTAACTTCTTCTTTAATTTTATTTTATTAACTTTATTTATTTATTATATTTATAATTATTTACGAAAGTTATGAAAAATACTCTACCGACAATATACGTTAAAATCAGCAATATATATGTTGGATTAAATTGACATATAATTTTATTTATATTAGATTTGTACATAAGTTCCTAAAGTTTTCTTAGCAACTTTTTTTATGTATATTAAAAAAAAAAACAATACATGCATGTTTAATCAAAGTATTTTTCCTTGTTATTTTTTTAGCAGACCTTTTTTTAGGCAACAAATGAATTCCTCGATTGAAGAATGATCAAATGAACAAATCTTTCGAAGCGATAGATTTGTTAACCCATTTTCGTATTTCAATCTCATTTCTTAATTGCACACTGGAGAAATGATTCTACATCGATGAAAATAGATAAAACTCGAAGGAAGCAAGATCTAGATCTATGCTAGGTGTAGTAGAACTCCACTCAAACTCCAGTAAGGTGCTCTTTAGTCGCAGAAACAATAGAAGTCACGGTGTGACCGAGCGTTGTCGTTGAGTAAGTCTCTACAATACAATAGATGTAGTAAGTCTTAAGCTTTAAGAAATTTGCCAATCACACTCAAATTTGAAAAAAATAATAGACTATGAATTCAATTCATACGGTCAATTTCTTACGGCTTATGATTTATTATTATTATAGATCGGGAATCAGATGATTTTTTTATTTCCTTTTCCTATTCACGTCCTTTTTTTCTGAATTTTTCCATTCATCGGGACAATTGACGCTCTGCAGTAATCGTTTTAGGGTTTGCGTAGTTGATAATAGAGCACATCCTTCTGGTTCGACCAAATACGGAAAAGTCCCAATAGAAAAGCATCTTATATCCGTGGATGTTGCGCTTTGGTGTCGAAGTGGAAGCTTGTCCTGGATGTAATCACTGCTTTTTGTGTTTAGAATTATTGTAATAAATCCATTTCAATCGCCAGTTATTATTTTCCATAGAAAACTCTTTCCTTTTTTGTCTAGCAAACAAATACAGGCCAAATAGCTCGTTTGGATAATTGATGTGGAACCCACTTTCCTTCCAATGCATGTAAACGTTGAAGTATAGTCATATGATTAATGACAAGCTGTTTGTTTCGCCAGTTTTGTTTCTACAGACAACTGGGCTGTATGTTCGGTAAAGAGCTTCCAAGTCTTTATCTTTCATCTTCTGAAGCCGTCCACAGCGAGATTTGTCATTAACATTGAAATTTTCAAAATCTTGGAACCAGAATTGATACGTACTTTCAGATATGCTGACAATATGCTCACCATAAATCTCGCAAATAATTCTGCTTGTTTCAGCGGCATTTTTTCCGTGATGAAAATAATGCAGCGTATAATGTCGGTTATGCACGTTTTCGATCTTCATTTTCAATTAAATTAAAAATGGCAATGGCAACTTTCAATTCGTCCAATTGGAAGCTGTATTTCGCCGTGTTGATGGTCTTGTTCTGAAGAAGCTCATATACCATGCTCTTAAAATCCCACCAGATGTTTAGAACTTTCTTTGGGTGAAGTTCCAGCTTGGCCAGGGGGCAAGTTTGCGCAGATGCGCCGCTGGTTCCCCATGATTTCTTGCTGTTAACATTGTTGTATAGAATCCAGCTTTCATCGCCCGTTGTAATCCTCTACAAAAAGATTTCTTTTGGTGTCATTGAAGCAGGGATGTTCATACATTTCAGTTCACTTATTTCGTATGGGACATCTCAGACATCCAATCGAGTTGAGAATCCCAGCTTCTTCAGATGATCATGCACGGTGGACTTGTGCGAGTTCTCTAACAGTCACTCGCAAATTTTCGCGCACGAGGTCCATTTCATTAACATTTTGAGCGAGGGAGAGCTTGAACTTCCATGTTAGAAATCAGCTTCGAACCTTCGATCACCATTTCGTCTATCTGCGATAACGTCTGGTGCACGCAAGCATCTCCATACACTAAGGATATCTCATTCATAGCTTGCAAAGCCGTAAAACCGCGCTGCAATATAGCATTACATGGCAAAAGTGAATCTTCTAGTTTTTCATCTTCTCTTAATTTTTACCGAAATGGTAGTACTTAGAAAAACCCTCGAGATTCCCTCGGCGAGCTCACAAAATCCGAGAAGATTTGTTGACAAACACAAAATCGTTTCGTCCCCTCGCTTTCATTGATTATCATAGCAACGCAGAGCGTGCAAAATTTGAAATTAACTTTTCGAATAATCTAATAGTTGTAAGGCGGGTGCGTCCGCGGGTGAGTGATTACACATTTAGAATTTCAGCACTATCTAAATATGGCCCCTGGAATTTATGCACAGACCTAATACATTTGTGACACTAAATGTTTTTATGATGAAAATTCATTCAAGGATATTCATTTAATATCATTTAAAGCAATTCTGCCAAGATTTATAGCATTCGTGCGTGGGTCATTTTCGGAAGTTTATCCAAAAATTTATTTAAGACAAAATTTTAAAATTTTAAATAAAAAATTTATACAGTACTTCAGTACTAAAAATATGAAACTATGATATTCTCTTTTATTTTTCAAAATAAAATTAAAGTTTACTAAAAAAACAATTTTGGCAAGAATTTCCTAATTTCTGATAAAATTCGTTGAGAATATCAACTTTCTAGATATTTTTAGATAATAAATACTCTTATAATAATTGATGACATATCAAATTATTAAAAATATTAATTTAAAAAAATAAGAATTTCGGTTGTAAATAGAAAAATAAAATGACCTATAAAGCCAATTGAAATATTCAGAATGATTCCGACAGTAATAGAGCAGTTACAGTGTACACAGAGAAAATTTTCTTTTAGAATTTATTCTAAAAATCATAATAAACAATAATATTTCATAAAACTTTATGTAATTTTCTCTGATTTATTAATATCTATATAACAATAAAATATGTTTGATTAATTTTACTAAAATATATAATAAAATTTCAATAATTTTCAAATATGTTAAACAATTTATGATTCTTTATTCTTTTAAATAGAATAAATATCAAATAATGATAAACATATAAAATTATCTTATATAAATTTTACAATACAGCATAATAATTTCTATTTGACTCACTCGCTTATAATTTTATTATGCAGCATATGAATCACATTTAGACTAAACTCTTCAATAAAATCACTCACCCGCGGATGCACCCGCCATTATATGGACACAGCGAAGTTCTACTTCTCGTAAATAAAACCAAACATAATAGGATAAAAGACGTAGCATGAGATTTTTCAACTATATTCTAATGAAATAATTTTTTGAAAGCAAATTCTCAAAATTAGGTTCTAAAACAAAAGCGTCAAATATAATGCTTATATAAGTAAATAAACGCTAATTAGAGTTAGCTATGCTGCTAAAAATTTTAGAAATTTACAACTGTAATTTAACTATCACATACAGTTTCTTGTTGCTAATCTTTTTTTCTGTGTAAATTTTACGAAGCGCATTGTAAATATTTTGTCTTAAAATAATTTGCAATCTACTTGCTAATTTTTATTACGTAGTTCATAAAATGTTTTTTTTTTTCATTTCAAAAATTTCGATCATCACCGATAATATTTGATAGCTTATCACCAAACATGATAAAATTTGTAACAAATTTTGCAAATTAAAATATAACGAAAAATTCTGTTTGTGCATCTTAAGGAGAATGAAGGATCCCGAATTCAAATCTCGATCGATTTCGTTATTTTTCCGTTAGCTTCTACACTTGGAGAGAAATGTGAAAACGTGCATGCCTATTGTGCAATTTTTCTAGCCCTACACTTGATGGAATCGTGCTTTCAAAACTGAGGGCTCTGGGATAGGTGATCAAATGAATGGAATGAAGTAGAGAAGAAAAACAACGAAAAATGAAGATAAGAAGAAGTAAAGAAAACGGTTCAAGTTACACAAGGTCATATGTTCTGGGAGAGCACACATCCGGAGTAGCTGAGTGCGAAGATCTTTAAATTTCTGCACTCTGAGTGAGAAAGTGTACAGTCGGAATAAAGATGAGTACGATTTCCGAATGCGTGTATTTTGAAAAGAATGGGAAATGCGATGGTGTCATTTAAAAGTTGTTCGAGATAGCTTCGACGTTTGTAGATCTAGCACACTCAAAGGTGAATGTGATATTAAGAATGGCCGAATTATAGAAAAATAAAAGAACCATAGAGGCAATTAAAGTTCATAAACCGGAATAATTACGAGAGTAGTATAGCATTCTAAGTATTAGAATAACATTGACATAGGAATATGTAGCATTAACTGCCTATAAAAGTGAAAAGAGTCGTGATAATAGATATAAGAGGCCAAGACATTGATTTCTGTAAATTTTGGTTCGATAATATTCGATTCACATATGCTTGTATGTCGTTACCACAGTATCAGATAGAGGGGATACGCAAACTAAAAAGCCGTATATGAGATCTGTTTTTTATAACTAAAGTATTTTTTATAATTATTACACATTTTTTGTACTTAAAGTGAAATAGATATATATTTGATATTTGGCGAAAGCGAGAAAGAAAATTCTAATGTAGTCTAATGCAGCAATAAAAACCTAGAAATCTACCCAGTAAGCAAAATGTTAGCAATCGATAGACTGGCAGCAGATTTGGTCAGGAAATGTCAGCAGACTGACATCAATTGCGGTTCCATTCTGTTTCCATTCTGTCAACAAAACTTGTTCAAATAATAAAACAACAGAGTGTAATAAAATAAAACACCAGAAATCGAACAGGCTCTGCTGCTTTTAGATATTTAAATTGTGTGTGACGTCATTGTTATTGAAAAATCTTCAAAAATGACCTTTTCCTATTCTATTTATCGTAATTTAAATTAAATCGTAATTTTAAACATAATAAGTAAAAATTAAGTAATTTTAAGTTTTAACAGAAATTAATATATTTTACATTAAAGCACATTAGATTTTGAAAAAATATTCTGAAGAAAGTATCGTAATCCTTCTTCTCTATGTTAACATTATTTTCTAACTAGTATACTTGTTAGCTTCTTTAGAGCAAAAACAATCATATCTCGCATTAATAAGTGTACGAAAAAATAATGTAGAAATAATTTTGACATGCCTCAGCTTTGATAGATTTTAGTTCAGATTATATAGAGATCCCGATAAATTCTAAATATGAGAAATGGACACCAATGAACACTACCTATCAGCAATCTTGGAAGTATTCATTGACAGCGCAGATCCTGCTTGATTTCTGTCATCAGTCTGTCGTCAGATCAGACAGCAGGATCTGTTTGATTTTTATCGCCAATTTGGCTTAGAATATTAACAAGTTCTAGTAAGATTTCTAGCAGCAGTTTGTCAGATATTACAAGATCTGGGTGAAATTTGTTTCTGGCATCTGAAATTTATAACAGACTCTGCTCAAAATCTGTTTCTTCAGGTTTGGCTATCTGGATATTGTCATGTAAGCACTGCGTCTACATTACGTTCACGGAATTAGCCGAAGTCAGGATATTGCCCCTTGCCGCTATTATTATTTAAAAAAAGTCTCCGTCCATATATTTTACGTCATTGGTTAAGACTGCTAAAGAGAATGAAGGATCCCGATTCAATTCTCGATTGACTCTGTTATTCTTCCGTTGATCTTTATACTCGAAGAGAGATGTGAAAACGTGAGTGTTTCGTGCATCATCTTTGTAAATAAATATACTCTCTAAATCAATTTTTCTTACACATTCTTACAATTAATCAATATATTTATCAATATTCTGAGAAACAAATTATTTAAAAAGTTATAAAGATTAAATGAATTTTTTATGTTGACAATATTTGATATTGAGAAATATTGTGCCAAATTTGAGTTAACGATCTCGATAGAATAGAAATTTTATTATTTTTATCCTAAAATTTTCGAAATCGACAAAAGTATTTAATTTCGAAAGCCGAAATTTATTCATTTAATCCGAATTTTTTGTAAATGAGAGTCTGTGTTTGCATTTTTCTGGGCTACTGTTGATAGCAATTTATGTGAATTACAAGAACGTAAACACATATAAACACTCGAAACAACGATCCAATCGAAAGGAAAACATTTGTTCCAATTGCAAAAGCAGTTTTACAGGCGCGCGCGAAAATGCAATCGCGTTAATTTGATACGTTACACAGATAATGATAGACCTTTTAAAACACAACTGAATCATTTTGAACGCATAAAGTTTTGAAATAATTTCAGATATTTCACAACCAATAAATAAAATTCTTAAATAATTAAAAATTCTTGAATGTATTGAAAGTATCGAAAGACTCTTGATATTTTGAAAATATGTATATATATTTTGTTTATATATAGAGTGTTTTTCTTCCCCATAAGGATCGTAACGCATGCGACTTGCTGCTCAAAAAGAACAAGGACTCTTTTTTGAAGAAGATGATCACCGAGGACAAAAAGTGGATCGTCTACAACAACGTAAAGCATAAGAGATCCTGGGGATCGAAGAATAGCTGTCCTCAAACTGCTGCTAAAGACTTCAGCCAAAGAAGGTGATGCTATGCATCTAGTGGGATATTAAGGGAATGGTTTATTATGAGCTACTCCTAGAGAATCAAATCATCGATGCCGCCGAATACTGCGAGCAATTCGATATCATCCTATATTCCCCTCAAACTCACAAAACTTTTGTATAAACTATTTTTGATTCGACGCCTACTTTCAGGGATAATAGCTTGTAACACTTCAAATGTCCCTGTGTATTATATAATAAAATATTAATTCACAAAAGCTGGTGAAAATACAGCATAATTAGAGCGCAAATTATAATTTAATCATTTAAAATCTGTAGTAGATAACTTGAGCGTTGTGTCTTAAATTCTAATATTTTCGATTCATATGAACGTTTTAATTCATTTTTTAGTTATCCTCAGCGTGATTTCGCAATTTCGAGAAGTTGAATTCATTCTTCAGACAATTCGGTTGAGCCACTTACAAGTTATCATTCGAAATAGAAACCAAAAAGACTTTCGTAGATAATTCATGTCATGAAAATCATATAAAACGAGGGACGAACAAAGAAGCTTAGGATAGGAAAATATATAAAAAGCATCATAGTAAAATTGATGAAAATCAATAATGCAAAATAAAGTTGTATTTAAAAGCACAAATTAAAAGTCTGATAAGTATCCGATAAATGCTCTTATGAGATTCGAAGACATTAGAATTTAAGACACCACGCTCAAGTCTTCACCGTAAATTTCAAATGATTAAATTGTAATTTGCGCTCCAATTACCGTGCTGTACCTCACCAACCTTTGCAAATTTCTTGTATATAATTTTTTATAATTTGAGAGTTCTAACTTTGCTTATTTTATGTAATAATGTTTTCTCTTCCATAATATTTTCAGTAAGATGTTATTTGTTTAGACAGAGCGCATTTATGCGAATATTAGTAAAAAAAATTTCACTCTTTGCATATATAATTTTTATATCGACATAAGAGAAGCGCCTTTTTAATGCTATTATCACACCTAAGCGCACAAACTTTAGGCGGTCTGATTCGCTAATTTTAAATGTTTATAATTCAAAACCTATTATAGCCTCGACATTTTGGTATTAGAATTTCGTCTCAAAATGATCTCAGAAATCTACTCTTAAATGTTGTTACGTGTCTTTACAAGATATCTTGTATGCTTTCATTATTATTTTAATTCGTTCCATATCTTATGCAAATGTACATTTTTATTCAATCTCATTTTTAAATATCTGGAACATTTTAAATGTTCCAAATATTTAAAAACTTTTAACGAAAAATTTAGGGTTCCAAGACTTTCAAACTTTTAAGATTTTTCAAAAATTTCCTCTCGGTTTTTAAAGAACATTCAAAATATTTGAGACTTAAATATAATTATTTTTAAAAATTTCAAGAATATTTCAAACCTATTTGGAGTATTGAAAGACTCTTGAATATTTTGAAAATACATTTTTTTATATATAACGCTTTCATTATTATTTTTTTATTTTCTGTCTTATGCATGAACACACATTTTTATTCAATTTCATTTTTAATAATTTTAAACAAATATTAAAAAACTTTAAAAATTATGTAAAAGTTCAAGATTTTCGTTTGCGGTTTACAAAAATTTGAATAACATTCTAAATAATTCAAGACTTATATAATAATGTTTAAATTATTTTAAAAGTTTCAAAAAGAATTCAATCACGGACTACGTATACAAACATTGTATATGTAATCTGAGGTTATTAATCATTTGTACTCGATTTTATGCGAATATAAACAACAATTGATTATGAACAATTGAAGTAAAATATGTACAATTGGATATCAATTGATATTTCAATCTTATCTAATTTTACATGGAAAAACACTTGTTACGAGTCTTTATTTTGAATTTATTTTTTTAGTGTTTTTTAGTTTAAAAAAATTGAATCTCTTTAAGTATAAAATTTTTATAAGTCGTGAAATTTTAATATCACAGTTGAAATTTCAAAGTAACTTTCTCTTTAGCCTCACTTTTTAGAAATTGCGCAAATGAAATTCCAGTAGATACATATAACTTTGAAAGCTTTTTCGCATGCATGTGTGCATGACTGCATGCGCCAGCGTATGTAAAGTCAGGGCAAGAAAAAAAAATTACTACAGGGTGTCTCAAAATGATCTGACATTTTAATTTATTAATAAAACATATTATTTATTTGAAAAGTACACATGTTTTTAGTTTAATATAAAGTACAAACATGGAGGTTATGTGTGGAACACAATATCCGATAAATGGCCGCCTAGACTCTGTTTGCAAACGTTCATTCTTTTGACAAAATTTTCAATGACATTTTGAAATAATTGCGGACTAATTT
>JANQDE010000090.1:602388-618733 GCA_037157785.1 Cephalotes varians
AGACCATTCTGGAGTTGAAGGAAGAAATTAGACGTGCCATCAATGAAATTAGTCCGCAATTATTTCAAAATGTCATTGAAAATTTTGTCAAAAGAATGAACGTTTGCAAACAGAGTCTAGGCGGCCATTTATCGGATATTGTGTTCCACACATAACCTCCATGTTTGTACTTTATATTAAACTAAAAACATGTGTACTTTTCAAATAAATAATATGTTTTATTAATAAATTAAAATGTCAGATCATTTTGAGACACCCTGTATATAAGATTATTTTTATTAATATACGAAATTATTTTTCTAGTGATTTTATAAAACAGGAAAGTTACTTTTATAAAAATTCGACTGTATTGCTTTTTAATAAATCTTGGCTATCGTGAATTAATAAAGTGTTAATTAATAGAGTAATGATCAAAGAGTATTTACAAGAAATAAATCATAAATTTGCACGCTAATTCAGTAATATATATTTGATTTCGATAATTTTCATTATTAGTCTACAATATTGCTTTATTAATTCACTAATATTCATGATATTTTTTAATTGTCCAAACTATTTAGTATTTTTTATAATTTTGCTCATGAAGATCATTTTACCTGTTTTCGAAATTAAAATTAAATTTTACCGTAAAAAGAGTAAGACCGGAAATTTTTATTCGTAAATGATTAAAAAGAGTCTAAGGACAAATTTAAAGGAGGTGGATTAACGCGGTTTACTTCTTCGCTGCCTTCGCGAAAGTTGAATCTCTCGTAAAATATGTGAAAAAATTTATCTCCTAAGACCCAGAGAATTTTCTAACTGATAAGAATTTTCGTTCTACATCTACCTCGGGATTTCCCCTAATAAAGCTCTAATTTTTCGTGATCGCGATTATTTCAAGTTGACCAAGCTGAAAACTGTTGTCACATACTAACCTAATAGCCGCAGGACACGAGGTATTCGCCCAGTTTTTCAACGACAGATGCGGCTTGCTGTGGCTGTATGGGGTCCTCGTACAAAGAGACAACTACGGCTTGTGTCGTCTTCATGCAGTGGACACCGACTTTGCCGAGTTTTGCCCTTATCACACGGTCCGTGCCCGACAAATAGATGTACCTATTGCCGGCTAAGGTAACCCCCGACGACGTCAAGATGTCCTGCTCTTCGAAACTCTGCACTAATTTCGCAAGCTCTTCTTTACTTACCTAAAAATAAAGAAAAGTCTCTCATTAGTACAGTGACAGTGTGATGTCATGCTTAAGCTACGCGAAGATCATTTCATGTTTGTGTATCTCGGAAGTTGAAAAAGCTTTCTTTATCGTAGAAGAATCATAATTATTATAACGTAAACAAGTGAAAAAAGTTCTATTCAGATCAGAGCTGAATCTTAGTATCTAATAATATTTTTACATGAATATACATTTTCATAATCCTAAACAGAAACTGAAGTTTGAATAGTAATAGACTAGTAAGAATAAGTATTCAAGCCGGCAAGGTAATTAGCCTGCTTGCCGAGCGATTGAATATAATTGATTCTTATTTATGTTAGAGATTCAATCAATCATATTTAATTGCTCAGCTAACAGCTTCGTCGTTTGAACACGGCTAATATCACAACGTGATTATTATGGTGTTTCGTGCCAATTTTCGCATAGCATTTTATATTAATGTAATTTAAATAAAAGTTTTTAATTTAAAAAGATACTCACTTAAGATACTTTTTACTAATCTATTACTTTTTAGAATTAATCATAAAAAGTATGCTATGTTAAAAGACATTATAAGTTAGTATTGTAAAAACGGTTTCATTTGAGATAAAAATGATTCATTTATAGTTACAATTTCTTCTTTATTACATTGTTTTGTATTACATGAGTAATATAAAAAAAAAAAAAAAATTGAGAGAAAAAGAAAGAAATTTATTAATAAAGAATACGCAAACAACAGTATTTATAAAGTCATTATTACAACATTGAATACATTATTGAATCCTGATTACGCAATCATGAGCACCAGATTTTAATTATACGATCATCTTTTGTAATTATTGGATGAATTTGTATTAGCTGATATATTTAAAATGCTTTATACAGAGTGTCATATTTTAAATAGTATAGCATTAAGTACAAAAATATGGTACGGTTATCAAAAAATCAATATAGTTTGAAATATTTTATACTTTTATTACTTTATTTTATATTTTATTTTATACTTATTCTAGTATATTTTGATCTAAAATATAAAATATAAAATATAAAATATAAAATGTCTCATAAACTATTCATTTTTTATAACTTTATTTCAATAATTATATACCGTATAATTAGAAAAATCATTATGTAAAAAACACATATAATTTATTTTTAAAAATGATGACTTAAGTGCGTAAAGTTAACGCCCTAACTTTAGTTTTTGAGAATTCTGATTAACGTACTAGCTTTCTTTCAAAAAGTATAGGAAATTTTATATTTTTTTAAAGAATTCCGACGATCAACACTATTAAAATAATAATTAAAAAATAGGGCTAATTTCATAGCCAATGTCACGCTTGTAGTTCTGAATAGCTCGTTTAGTATCTTTTGACGAATATCAGAATATCTGATATAAAAAAATTTTAGTTTTTCAACAAAATAAAAAAAAAGAATTAATAAAAACATTACTGAATTTGATTCCTTTTGACAAATTCTAAAGTTCCTGATAAATAAAAACGATAACTATGCATTTTAGATTATGTTTTAGATTACATCTCACATTTTATTGCTCTTTAGATATGTTGTACGGAAGATTGTTCTGAATAATTCCCCGTAACAATTAAGTGGACGACATTAGAAAATATAACAAATTAAAGTTTAAAAATTTTAATGTTCTACTTTAGATATTAAATAAATCTTTACATAAGGAATACCACTCCGATGATTTTGACCTTGACATATGTTGTAGAGATGAGAATATCGATCAACTTTTCCATATAACTTAATTTCTTATAGTCTGAGATATAAATATTAAAAACTTACTTTTTTAATTTTATTATTTTCTTTATACGACACCTTGTATACAATGTGATGGTGTATGTGTATGCATGTATATACATAATTAGGTTTATGGGAAATTGTAAATCTATGTAAAACCTCATTTCACGTTGTAAAATGTATGCGATGTGTAAAATAGTGTATTCTGGCCCCACTACGAAACTCCACATTATAACAATTTTATTTGTTAACTCTTTAATAAATAACGGCTAAAATTTTTGGTTGTTCAAGATCATGACAAAATCAAGATCAATCATTATTGAAATCTGATCCCCTATTCGATAGATTCAACAAAACTTGCCAAAAAATTACAAAATCATCAGCAGTGGCAAACTTTTGACGTCGAATAACTCGTTAATTTATTGATCGGATCGTCTTTTACATAATAACATTTCTTGTAGAATATTATTCAGAACTTCTGCCAAAACTACTGGGACTCTCAAAAAAAATTTCGTCGAGATTATTATCGTTAGTCAAATTTCGCGAGTCGATGTCAAATAATTCCTCAATTATTAGTCGGAATGTCTTCAAATATAATAATTTCTTGTAATGTTAATTGCCAGAACATTTTTTTAAAAAAACATAAAAGAATTCCTATACTCTTCGAAAAGAAGCTAGAACTTTAATCAAAATTTTTATCAGAGCTCTTAAGAAAATAAAATTGGAGTATTAACTTCATATCCCGATCTTTATGACTTAGAAAAATCAATTTTTTTGAAAATTAATTTTATCATTATTTGTCTCCCCCCTTCAGATCATACAATTTTTTTCTGAAACATTCTTGCCTATCAAGCTCAGTTTTCGTGAATTCTATCTATTTTATTCTCATAGATGCACAGTGAGATATGACATCTAGCTGAACAAAAATCGTTTTTTTCGGAAATCAGTATTTCGGAAATCAGTATTTCTTAAAATAATTGCATTTTTAAAAGAAAAGTCTGATAGTTAATTTTTTAAAAGTATTTATGCAATTTGCACTTGTAGTTATGTAAGAATCCTTAAATAAATCATATATATGCCATCCCGCAAAACATTAAAGCATTATTTTAACAATGCTCGTGCAATAAAGAAATATTCTATCATGAGACACAATAAAACTTTAAATTAAATAAATATTAAGAAAGACACATATTTTTTAATTCTATTAACAAATCTATAATAATATTGCTATTCTAAGTCAAATATATTGCCCATTTTTAATTATAAAATTTTTAACGTATAAAATTTAGAGAGATCTACAAAAAAAGTGCTGTGCTATCATAATCTTTATAGCATATTATTCCTTGCATATTTCTGAGTTTTATTCTTTAAAACCAGCTGCTTTGACGTGCTCATATATACTATACATATGTTTTTTATGATATACACTTAATAAAGTCTTGTCATTTTATAGCTTTTCAATATCTTATTTTCTTTATTTTATAAAATTTTTCTGATGTAGCTTTAATACCGTGTATGTGCGTGCGTGCGTGCGTGCGTCGAGTGTGCGCGCGCGTACATGCGTGCGTCTGCATCTGTATGTGTTTGTGTGTTATATTTGTACTTCAAATTAAACTGATATACATTGTACATGTTTATTTTCTATTTTAGAATTTTGCGACATTTTGCGACCATTTATTTCAATGTAAAAACAAAATTATTATTTTCGTCCAAGTTAAGTTGTTTTGGCTCACTGTGAGATAATTTCAAATCTAATTGCGGCGTGTAAGTTCTTACGCATTGTGCAATAAATGTTTCGTTCATTATTCGATACAAAAACAAGTATTTTCTATCAATGAATATTATCTATTCCTATCATATGATTTCGTTTTGACATGTACAAAAGCCTTAATCTTAGATTAAATAATTAAACATTATGGATAATTAAATATGTATTGATAACCAATTCTTTGTATTTGTCGAATAAAATGCAACGTAAGAACAAGAAACAACCAAAGGCGAGCAATATGGGGTGTTAAAAAATTAAAATAATAATAATAAATTTTATTCCAGATAAATCAAATTAGAACAATAAATTAAAAACGTTTTGACTGTACTTAATCTTCATCAACTAGATGTGAAATTTAATTTAACGTAATTGAAAGTAAAATATTTAAAACCGCATAAAATGCATTTAAAATTAATCTGTTCAAGTATTAAGCTGTTCACTTTATTTAAATATATTCACTTTTTGAATATATTTCCATATTTCTTCTTTATCAAGAATTCCCCTTTTTGAATAATTATTATAATAAGATAATTTGACATTTAAAAAAATTTTAATTTTATATACGTATATTCAAACCTTAAAAAAATTTCTTGACAATTCTTTAATTTTCCAAGCAAAATTCGAATATTTTTTGGAAAATAAAAGCAAATGTAAAATAAATTTATTATTTAAATTTCTTAGGTCCTTTTCTATTTTTGAAACAATAAGATGGGAAAAAGTATTATTACAGAAACTCGTAAAATAAATACCGCATGAACTCTTCGAAAACAGCATTGTCGTTTCAACACATGCATTTTGTTGTTTGCGAGACAACGTAAAGACTTTTTATGGAAAATTGTTAAAATGGTGACGAAAAATGGATTATGTGTGACAATTTTAAGTGTACATATTCATAGGTATTCCCGATCAGTCATCCATATTAGTGGCAAAACCGAACATCTATGTCGCTTTTTTGTTTTACGCAGCTTACATGAGATTAATGCTGTACAGAATATATCAAAATTATAATATTTGTCAACATTCATTCAACATTGAGCATTCATCAACATTTGTTTGATAATATCAAACTTTATCTGGTGATACATGAAGGGTGTGTTATTTTAGCTTCGCCAACTATGAAACACATCTTTTAAATTGGCACAGCTATTTCAGCACAATCAAATAAAACATACAGAAATTAATTACTATTTTTTTGCTATTTTTTTGCCCTAGTCCCGATTTTTTAACTCCAACCGATTCGGAAAAAATAATAGCTTAAGATTGAAGCTAGCACAGCCATTAAGAAAAATAGCAAAAAATTAAAAAACAAGTATTTTTAAAGAGCTATGTTTTTTGCTCTATTCTCAAATTTATTATTGCTTAAGTCGATTCGAAAAAAACAATGGTTGTGCTAGCTTAAGATTAAAGTTAGCACAGACATTAAGAGAAAAAGCAAGAAATTAAAAAACATGTACGTATCTTTCAAGAACTACTTTTTATGAATTTTTTGTTCTATTTCCAATTTTTTGCTCTAGCCAGTTCATAAGAAAAAATGACTGTGCCATTTTAAGACTGAAGTTAGCAATTATTAAGAAAAATAGCAAGAAATTAAAAAATAAGTACGTATTCCTGAAAAACAATTTTTTTTTGCTAATTAATTGCTGCTTTTCTGATGTGTTTACCTCCAGCTAATTCACAAGAAAAAATAGCTGTGCCATTTTAAGATTGAAGTTAGCACAATCGTTCAAAAAAAGCAAATTAAAAAATAAATACTTGTTTTTAAAGAGCTATTTTTTGCTAATTAAATGCTTTATTTCCGATTTTTTTGCTTCAACTAATTCACAAGAAAATGGCTGTGCTATCCACTAATTGAAGTTAGCACAATAAAGAGAGAGAAAATTAAAATTCCTCTTAACTCTTACTACAGCAGTAATCGTTAAAGGATACCATCGTTATTTCACGGACATCTTTTTGCATTAACATTTGACGTCCGGCGTTTTCCGAGAAATCCGTAAATATTGTAATTACTATACAATTTAGTAAAACATGAAAATCCTGTCTCCCCATTTTCGCGAAATTTCGAGGATATACATAAATAAACGTAAGATTTTTTAGCTTTGCTCGCGACATCAACGCGACTCGTGGTGCCACCGAACGGCATAGTGTGTGCAAAAGTAAAACAACAAATTCGTACTCAGTATATGTAGAGAAAAATTAAATTAGGGATCATTTTGAGATCACATTAGATTGAGAAAACAGTCAAGAAAAAACAATTAATTAGCAAAAAATATCTTTTCAAAAATATTTATTTGTTTTTCATTTTCCAGCTTCTATTCTAACGGCTGAATTTAATTTTAAGCTTAGCACGTTCACTATTTCTTATGAATCAAATGGAGCAAAAAATAGAGTAAAAAAAAAGAAAATCTAGAGATATGTATCCGTTTTTTAAATTTCCTTTCTTTTTCTTTACGATTGTACTAACTTCAATCTTAATGGATAGCATAGCCATTTTCTTGCAAATTGCAGCAAAAAATCGAAATAACAGCAATTAATTAGCAAAAAAATAACTTTTCAATCTTGAATTAGCACAGCCATTTTTTCGTAAATTGGTTGGAGCAAAAAAATTAGAAAAACAGCAATTAATTATTTAAAAAATAGCTCTCCAAGAATACGTACTTGTTTTAATTTCTTGCTTTTTTTCTTAATTTTAATCTGAAGCTAGCACAGCCATTATTTCTTGCGTATTGATTGGAACAATAAAGTCGAGAATAGAGTAAAAAATTAACAAAAAAATAGCTCTTCAAAGATACGTATTCGTTTTTTTTATTTTTTGCTATTTTTCTTAATGACTGTGCTAATCTTAATCTTAAGATGACAAAGCCACTGTTGCTTAGGAATCGGCTGAAGCGAAAAAAATCGGGAAAACAACGATTAATTAGCAAAAAATAGCTCTTCATTACGTACTTATCTTTTAATTTATTGCTTTTTTTCTGAATGGTTGTGCTAACTTTAATCTTAAGCTAGCACAGTCATTGTTTCTTCTGAATCAGCTTGAGCAATAAATTCAGGAATACAACAAAAAATTAGCAAAAAGTAGTTCTTCAAAGATACGTACTTATTTTTTAATTTCTTGCTATTTTTTTTAATGGCTGTGCTAACTTTAATCTTAAGCTAGCACAGCTATTGTTTCATCCAAATCGATTGGAGCAAAAAAATCGGGACTAGAGCAAAAAATATAAAAAAAATAGCAATTAACTTCTGTGTATGTTTTATTTAATTGTGCTAAAATAGCTGTGCCAACTTAATAGACGTAGATGATACAGTTACTGCCGAGAGTTATAATCATCAATTAACTAATTTGGCCAATGAAATTGAATAGAAAAGACCATTTACTGAACGAAGAAGCTGAAAGTTCATTTAATTGCACGATAACGTTAAATCGCATGTTGCTCTTCGTGCTTCAGCAAATCATTTTTTTAACTTAGACTGCATGCGAGAAAAGTTCTACCACACGCAGTGTATTCACCCGACTTCGGATTACTATTTATTCTGAACAATGCAGCATTCTTTAGCTAATGCTTGCAAAATGTGAGATAAAAAATGAGTTTACTATTTTATTGTCTCTCAATGGTTTTTTTGCGTAAAAGATCCGAAATTTACCCGAGAAATAGCAGAAAGTAACAAAAAACGAGAACAAACATTTTAAGGATTAAATATTATTACATGTAATTAGGCATAAAGCAAAAATGTACGAAAAATGTACGAAAAAAGATTAAAAGACTTTTGCACACACCAAATACAATATCACACAAGTAATGTTACTTGGAATTTCATTAGAGCGGAATTGCCTAGAGTACTTATAACTACTTATCAGAATTATTATATGTATAACTATTTATCAGAATTTTTTATAATTTTTGTATAATTTTATATATATATTAATCGGAATTGCAGGTTTTTGATTCATGAATTTCCAATTGTGATTCTGTTGGTATCTGTGTTATTATGAATTTTGTCGAAATACAAATGAAATCAGTTTTCCGTGCGACTTGCTAAGTATATATGAAATAAAAATAGAACGAATAAAACGTGTGAAATGAACAAATCACAGTTCTTGAGAAATGTATGTAATGTAATTTTAAATATGTACAGCAGCAGAATAACGAATAATGTAAATAAGATATTCATGTTCAATTTTCTAAATTTTTTCATGATTTTTTTCATGAATGTGTCACACATAATCATCTCGAGTGTAAATTTTTCTATTACAAATATATTTCTATGAAAAGTTTGAAGTTCACCGAGTTCCTTATTTAAAAAGCACATTGCGACGAAATAAAGTAATCGATTTCCACATGTATCATGTACACGTACATAACTTAAGTTAGGACTTTCTGAGCTTTATTTTGTTTTATTCAAGATATTTTATTCTTCAAGAATCTATTTTATTCTCTAGAATTACATACCTAGAAATAGTTCGTGATTACTTGTGTTTATTAATCTTGAAATTATTATTAATAATATCAGAATGTCAAAGAGTTAGTTGACATATACTCATCCAGAAATAAGGCACGAATTAATACCGAGTTAATAATTTTCTTTTTATTAATGTAAAACAACACAAATTTCAATTAATAACAATTCCAAAATAAAATGATTTATCAAAATATATCAAAACTAACACATTAATTGTCATTTTACACTAAGATAATTTGAAAAAAACACAAGAAGAAATAAATACACTATATACATTAAAGGCATAACTTTATAATTTTAATGACTTTTTAATTTTAATTAGCATTACTTTTATTTGCAAATAAAATTTGGAAAAAAAATTTCGTTATCTAATTAATATCAAATGAAAATTTTAAAACAATGGTTTTCGACAAAATTTTCTTATCGACAAAAAAATCAATGTTGAGTCTAGTGCCTGGTATCTTATAAAAAATAAAAATTTATATTATAACTTATCTATATTTTAGATTTTTGTACTCCTTGAGATAATAAACGTGACAAAGAGTGAATATAAACGAGAAACGAAATACAGACAATCCATTGTAAACTTTTATTTTTTATAAAATCATGTCAGATTCAAATATCAATGAAGAAATTAACTCTAATTTTATTAAAGAACTTGTTCTTGAAGCGAAGAAACATCCTGTGTAAAAATATTACTGTTGTTCATACCGACAGATATAAAATAAAGAAGATATTTCTTCTTTAAAAAATTTCTTTCATTCAAGTTGTTTCTTCATATCTTCTTTATCCATTACTGACGTCCTTGCACACAAGATATAGCCAGATAATCACATCAAAAGTCACATCAAATTAGACGCGCGCGCGCGCGCGTGTGTGTGTGTGTGTGTGTGTGTGTGTGGTGCGCGCGCGTGTGTGTGTTTTATGTTGATCATTAGATCTCTATAAAAGAACAATTATCACCAAGTTTTAAAACCCCTATCTTTACTATAGCGATAGTAGCACAAACATGATTTTTAATCATATTTATTATTCTTCTGAGCTTCAAAAACTTATTTTAAAAAAAATGTTTTAATCAAGAAATATGCTCGAAAATTTAAAAAATTTTTAGAATGCAAATTCAAATTTTAAAAAATTCAAGAAATTAAAATTATCAATTTTTAAGTTAAATTATTGAATGAATAATAATTCATATTTTTTTCTGTCACATCTTTTCGACATTATTCTCTTCAAATTTTTTTCAGATTTTTTTTTAGAAATAAGTGTTAAATCAGTGTTAAAAAATTGAAAATATGTTTTTCTCAAGTTTTTGAGAAAAAAGTAACTTAATTATACTGCTGATCATTAAAATCGCAATAATAGAAAAAACATATCATATTGAATCAAAATTTCTAGAATGAATAGATCATAGTAGAATATAGTGAAATAAATCAAGATCATCTCTTTGCGTTGTTTACATCTTAATCTTCGACATCTAATTATTTTTATTCAGATACATTTGTTTGTTATATAGAATGTCTTAACTTAATGTCGACTATCTCTTTCTGAAAAAAAAAAATCATGTATTTAAAAATCAAACTCTTTTACGCATTGACAATCTTCTTTTCAATATTGGACAATTTATTTTGTATGAATCATTTGCATCCTACTTTAATTTACTGCGTTATATTTGAACTTTATTCCTCTAATGTGACTCTCTTAAATATTCTCAATATTTCTTTATGTACTAAAGATGGTCCAAATAAGATCAAAATGTATATGTGATTTTCCAATAATAAATGTTTTTTATACCCACAACTAACCAGTATTAGCTCTTATTGGCATATTCGTCAGAATATAAATGAAAGAATATAACATATTCATATAGTGAAATAAGTGAAATAGTTTCAATCAAATATAACCAAAAAAATTAGCGTTGAGTTGGACGCTAATTTTACTTTATCAACTAACGCTAATTTTACTTTATTTAGTAATTATTATCAAACGGTTGATTACTATTGTTATATTTGATAATACTTACTAAATATTTCATCAATACACTAAACAAAATTTAGTAACTATCAGGTTTCTTTTTTCATAGTAAACAACCATAAATTTTTATTTGCATAATTACTATAAATAAAATCAAAATTTGTGCTTTTCGTGAAAAAATTCATTTTCTATTAAACTATTACATAATCTATTAAATAAAAATAAATATTAAAACGGAAATTTAGACACTTATTTAGGACACCCTAAATATTTTTCAAAATTTCGTCGAATTTTTTCGCTACGTTCTTTTATATATTATTACTATTTATAAATTAATATTTATAAGTTAAAAATATAAAAAAATAAATATTTTCTACTGTAAATAAATAGTTTAAGTATCTCCTATTCTAGAAGTTTTTTGAATTATTGAATCCTAATCTAGAAGAATTCTAATCTAAGAGAATTTTCAGAATTTTCAAATTTTTGAATTATTGATCCGCCATAATAGATCGGTCGTTTTAAAATTTAAAATTCAAAATTTCTAACTTTTGATTCATAATCAGCTATTCGAAAATCTCCAAGTACAAAGTTTCAAAAAAGTGGGATATAAAAATTTGTGATAAAGAATTAATGATTTTTAGGATGCAAATTCGAATTTTAAAAAAATTTTAAAAATGTTAAATTGCCAATTTTCAAATGAAATTATCAAATGACTTTGTGTTTACATTAAACATTTTTTTTTTGTTCTTAAGATGAGTGTGCCTATTCATGTGTGTATTTTAAACGCATAAAAGAGTTTTCAATCTTGTAATTCTCTTCAATTCGAAGAAAATTCAAATAACTGTAATGTCAATAATTTTGCCTTAAAAAACTTGGTGAAAATTGTTCTTTCATAAAGACCTAACAATTGACGTATGGCAAGTCTACAAGGTCCGCCATCAAAATCCGGACAAATTTAAATTTGAATTTCCCGCCTTCCCATCTTTAACTTCGGCGGTAGATCGTTGTTGACGTTCGGCAGGTCACATGTTTGTAGCGTGCATAACAAAATGTCCGAACAGATAAGATCGAGTGCGGAGTATAATCGAAGATCGGTAATAATCGAAGGCCTTCGCACTGGGCGTTCACAGACCGAAATTATTCGGTTTTTCGGGTACCCGAGAGCGTATATGATGTTGTGAAACATCATGCTAAATATTTGGCTTCGGAGACGTCCAAAAAAGGTTCTGCCAACCCGACGAGGAAAAGTCATTCGAAAGAAAAATCGGTGAGGACTCCAGCAATTATCGAAAGGGTTTAAAAGCTCATTTCAAAGGATCTTGTCTCTGACGAAATTAATAAAAACTTTAGGTATGAGTGACACTACAATGCGTCGAATTGCTAAAGAGGATTTACGCTTCAGAACCTATGTGATAAAAGTTCGACAAATGCTCTCCGAGGCTGCCAAGACAAACAGAATTCCTCGATGTAATCTGCTTCTGGCCTCCAAACAGTCCAGATTTGAATCCAATGGACTACTATGTTTGGAGCTTCATTAAACGAGTGAACAACAAGTTGAGAGATCCCAATGTGACATCTTTCCAGGCCGCTATCGAGACGGCATTCGCCAATATGGATAAGAACGCGTCACAGAGAACATGCCAACGCTTCAGGACGAAAATCGAAGTAGTCATCAAAGCAAAAAGAGATTATATAGAATAGTTTTACTCTAAAAGAATACCACTAAAAAGTTTTTCGTAATTTGTATATTTTGGCGAATAGAATTTTGTTGAAACAAATTGTTCATTTTGTCCGGATTTTGGTGGCGGATCCTGTAAATCGATGGGGCATTTCACATGGATATCTTTTTTTTAGAAACATCAAACGGCATGACAGATTAGGAGAACTCAGATTTCAAAGCTAAGTGTCTTAAAGTCAATAACTCTTAAAGTTGATTTATAATAATCGTAAATTTAGGCCATTGCTGTAAAAAGTTGACTAATCGCAATTCTTTTCACACTCGATTGCGATTAATCAATTTTTCATGGCACTGGCCAAAGTTAACAGTTTATGTTTATTATAAACCAATTCTAAATCCATTCGTGCCTAACGGGTTAACTGAAAAGGGAGATAATCAACGATAAGAGTCATAATTCACATTAGCATCGATCCAATATGCTTGTTGCCAAGTATAGCATCCTACATCAAGTTGAGTGTCGACAAGTTAATCTCGTTGAAGATAACTGCTGTAATCTTAACGAGATTCGCTTTTTCACAATATCACGTTTCATAGTATGAAATGAATTAGTAGCGTAAGTTTTTATATTTCAATCACAAATCTTTTTTATTTAATTTAGATTAAATTTCTTTTCCGGAGAAAAAATTATATTTTGTATCTTATTTATATCAGAAATTCTGATATAAATAAAGTCTACTTTCTTTTCCAAAATATGATAATACAAAAAACAGATGTCTAAAAGTTATTTTTCATAAGATGATAGATACAGCGTTTGTAAAATGCGTCTAAATGTTGACATGCAAACGCATGTTGTAGTTAATCTGAGATAATCCAAGACGACCTTGAATTATAAATAGACATTGATTAAGGTATCTTTGTATGGCTAACCACCGTTTTCTTCCTCATGGTTCCGCACACTTATGTCCAATTAACTTCTCTCTCTCTCTCTCTCTCTCTCTCTCTCTCTCTCTCTCTCTCTCTCTCTCTCTCTCTCTCTCTCTCTCTCTCTCTCTCTCTTTCGAAAAGAATAATTTGTTAATATAATAAGTAGCTCTTTAAGGGAAAATTGCTCCACCCAGAAGAGTGGAAAATATCCACGATTAATACCAATTCCAAAAATAGAAAAAACCAAAAAAGCAAGTAAATATAGACCTATTAATATGTTATCAATATTTGAGAAAATATTAGAATTAATAGTTAAAAACCAAATTAAAATATTTTTGGAAAATAATGAAATTATAACAGAACATCAGTCAGACTTTAGAAGACAGTTTTCGTGTGAAACAATCCAAACTGTCATTGACGGATGGAAATTGAGTTAGCGAAAGAAAAATGGTAAAAGTAATTTCGTGAATCTCAAAAGTTTTTGAAACAATAAAGATTGTTAGAAAAATTATTTCAGTGTGAAATTAGAGGAAAGGTATTAGAATAGTTAAAGGGTCTCCCTACTTTGACGCTCTAAAAATAAGGTGATTTTTAGGAATTAAAAAATAATATATATAAAATATTATAATTCCAAACTTTGCACATTTATTCAAGTACATTTCAAGAGCATACTTAATTTTTTTATATAAAAAACTGAATATATTTGATATTATAGTGGACTTATTGAAAACGCTTTAAAAAAATTTGTTCATAGTGACAGTAATTCCGTTCATTGTGTACATCTGAAACACATTCTGAAACAGATTCTTAATTTGTATGAGTGTGGCTATAGCATGAACTAGAATGAACTAAAAATATTGAAAAGAAAAAATTTTAGAGGATTTTTTTTAATTTAAAATTTTCAAAAAAAAATGCTAATTTTTTGAGCCACAAAATTCGAATTTTGAAAATTATGACTTAGTTCATGCGAAAAGACATGTTCTTATCATATTATCAAAATTTTAAGTCATTTGATTCATTTTTTTTAATATCACTGTCACAAGCTCGAAAAATGTTTCGAGAAAAACGCATTTAAAGATTCAAGTACTATTTTACAATATACAGCAATATGTTGTATATTTTACATTACAAGCAATAAAGCATGCTTATAATTAATGAACTATTCCAGGGTTATAAGGTACGCCTTCCTCTTCCTCATAAAATTTTTCCAAGCTATTCGTTCCTTTCTACGAGAGCGCCAAGTGATTTTCACTTGCGCACCGCTATCTATCAAGGCTTATAGCGTTTTTCGAATTCAGCTCTAAAGCTTTGAAAATATATTTTTGATATGTCAAATTATAAAAAAATGCAAAAAAAAAAAAATCGATTTTTCTGAGTGGTCAAAGTGGGGAGACCCTTCAAGATCATATTTAAAAAATAGAACACAGCAGATTTCGATTTAACAATAAATGGTTTAAGTTACTGGCCATAGAATGCCATGAAGTGCCACAGGAATCTGTATTGGAAACTTTGTTATTTATAATATATATAAATGATATACTCAAAGTCTGTCTAAAAGGATCTAAAGGGAAGAAGTCTGTCTAAAAGGAAGAAGAAGTCGGTCTAAAAGGAAGTATAAGAATGTTTGCAGATGATACACTAATACACTAATATATATATAATAGGAAGAAAGTAGTGCGAAGCTAGAGAAAAAAATGAATATGATATTTAGTATAATAGAAGAGTGGATGAATACAATATATTAAAATATTAAAAATGAACGCAGGAAAGACAAAATATATGGTTAGAAATATAAGAAAAAAATTGAGAGGTGATATTATATTGAAATGTTTGGATAAAACTAAAATAGACCGCGTGAAAATAATGAAATATCTAGGCATAATTATTGATGATAAACTTCGATTTAAAAACCATTGTGATTATATGTTAAAGAAAATAAAAAAGAAAACAAGTTCCTTAAATAGAATAGGTAATTTTATATCGGCATACACTAGATGTATTATATATGAGACAATCGCACACTTTGAATATTGTACAACGTTGTTAATTGATATGAGTGAAACACAGCTGAATAAATTGCAAAAAGTTCAAAATCGGACCATGAGGGTATATACTGCAATGTGACAGATATATCAAAGTGGAGCATATGCTGCAAGCGTTGCAGTTTATGTCCATAAAATAGAAACTATATTATGTGTGTATTTTTATTTTTCAAATTCTATAAAACATGTTGCCGGAACAATTAGGAAATAAATTACAGATAGTGGGAAGTGAAAGTGAAAGTGAAAGAAAAACAAGACAAACTGAAAACATCGAGATGCAATTCCGCAAAACAAGCAATGCCCAAAAAAATATATTTTATAAAGGAGTCAAAATGTACAACGCCTTACCAAGTAAAATAAGATAATGTAAAAGATTGAAGCAATTTAAGAGGATGTTAAAAGAATATATATCAATTCATGTAAATTAGATTAGTATTTAAGTTAATGTTTGTGCCATGTTTATATTTTTATGCATTTTAAATAGCTGAGAAAGCTAATAAAGATTATTCATTCATTTTCTTTCCCTCTCTCTTTCTCTCTCCCTCTCGATAACTATTTC